>JAHKKF010513799.1:4283-33450 GCA_019740295.1 Labeo calbasu
TGCAATAATTTCACATTCAGTTTTAGAATGAATGTAGCAACAACATAAAGACAGAATAGTTTTTGTTTAATGGAATCGTTTTATGACTGAAGGTGAGTACCACAGATACCATTACTACTGATGTCTCTAGGAAATTATTTTTTTCCCTAATATTTAACCATTGACTATAGACATTTGACATTACAGTACAATTGAGAGCTATCAATTTTAACAAATAAATAATATCAACTTCTAATTTAAGTGCACTTAAAACAATCTTCACATAAACCCATTATTTACCTGTGCCCTTCTGCAAGTAGGAAACATACAGAATAAAGTTATCAAACACAAAATTTTAAATTAAATATAGATGATTCCTTAAAGCTACAAAAGTTACCCTAGTAAAAAAGTAATAGACTTAAAATGCATTTATTTTATACTAAGTATAGTTCAAGTCTATGTACATAATTACTGACATATTGCTTAAGACTTACTGATATTAAAATAGTCATTAAACTTAATTTTGGAGTACTACTTGTGCACAATGCACATTTCTTAATATTAAGCCTAAAATGTCAATTAATGTCACTATTGATGAGGACTGTATGATATTTAAATAATATCCATCTTTAAATGCAAAATATTTGAAGAGTGCTTAAAGTATACTTGCAATAGTTCAACTTTAGCACAATCAGATACACTGTAAAAAATAAAAAACACAATTTGTTGAGTCAGCTTAAAATGATTTGTTACCCTGCTGCCTTAAAATTTTAAGTTCAGTCAACTAAAATAAGTTTATTCAACTTGAAATGTTACAACTTAGTAACAACTTAGATATTTGTGTTTGCTAAACTTCACAGATAGGTAAGTAACCCAGCTGCCTTAAAAATTTTTTAAGTAGTCACTTAGTATAATTTAACATTTCAAGTTTAATAAACTGTTTTTGAGTTGACTGAACTTAAAAATTTTAGGGCAGCCAGGTTACAAATTATTTTAAGTTGATTCAACAAATTGTTTTTTACAGTGTATACTTAAGTACAGTATATCTTTAGTTTGATCAGCACTACTTCTGCACAAATAAAGTGCATTAAGTACACAATTCTAATTTAGCAGACTTTAAAGATACCAGTTTAGTATACTAAAAGTACAATTGCAGGGTATTTTTATTAAGCACATAATGTGTAAATGTGTTTGTAGCATATTTAGCATGAAATAATTGTATTTTAAATACATTTTAGTATATTTATTTTTCATCTTTTTATTAGGTTATTTTGACTGCTATTACTTTAAGAGCTGCCACTGCTGAATTTATTTGACAAGCGTCTGCTGTAAAGTATGAATCTGAAAAGTCTCCAGTTTGATGTGGTCATAAAGACGTTCTGTGTCTAAATTAACGCAGTTCTTGTTAAGAAAAAAAGAGACTGAAGCAGCAGTTGTGAGTGGGGTAGCCAAACCTTTCCCCGTCCCTGCGTTAAATATATTTAACCCTGTTAAACTGGAAAAATAATCGCCTGCGTTAACATGCTACTTTTGACAGCCAATTTGATATATCTCCATTCATTAATATTACCCTGGGTTGAATAAAAATGAAATGGCTTGTATTGAAATCACAATGGCATTGTTTTCTAATGCTGTGAAAACACTGAATTTGTCTTTATTGCTGTACTTTCTGTTCAACCCAGTTATTTTGTGATTTTCCCACTAATTTTTGCTTCTAACATCATATTTAATTATAATTTTTTGACTACATTTTTAATAACACATATCAGCTTCGTGAAGCTCAATAGTGCAATGTTGTGGAAATCACCACAGTGATCCAATTTTACAAAGTATTTTGTTCTTGGCAGAAAGAAAGAATATCGACGGTGGATAATGGGGTGTGCTGCGCATAAATTTATTTGCTAAACCTGTTATTAAGACATTTTTGCATTGATCATCAACTCCTGTAACATTCAACTTTAGAAACCCAATAATTGGCCATTGAAAACTCATCCTTCTATGGTGGTCCCTTAAAAAATGGTATTTACAGCCCTTGGTCAGACATAAACATTTGAAATGATTCAGAGGGCTAGTTCTACATCTGGTCTCATCCTGGTCTTGTTGGGGTCATTGTCAGAGGTGATAATTACCAAATTCTATCATCCATGAGTGCTTGAATTCCTAATAAACAATTGTGAAAACCCATGAAGCTGAAAACGTTGCCTATTGCTTCATTCTTGTTCTGCTCCAGTAATATCTTTTCTGCTGACTGCTTCTGTCTCCTCCCGCTGTGCGTGCTTTCATGTTATTTCTAGCTCCTATCCCACATGAACACGAACATGAGTTTTCCGCTCTCACTCATCTAAAAGCTATCAACAGAGTTCTGCACCCAGCTTTAGTCTGCTTTGTAAGCCCTCACAGTATTTCCTAACCTTTTCTTCATTATAGGTAACTCAACAGCCGCATCAGTAGCCTTTCATCAACACCAAACTAGAAACTGATTTAATCGATATTACACCTGGTATCTTTCAACAATATGATTTATTTAATTAAGGTATGTTTATCACAAACAATATTGTGGGTGAAAAAGACTCATTAAGTATTTTCCCCTTTAATGAGACACATGAGCTTGCTTGTCACGAGCCAACTCACAATCCTGGCCAACCATCATATTTTTGAAATTCACATCCTTCCTGGTAGGAAATCACCACCTCAAAACAAATTCTGATGTACCAGTTTATCTAAAGATTCTGTTGCTGGCTAATATAAGATAAGGCCTCATTTTAATCCCGCCATATTAACAGTCCTGTGTCACAGGGTTAAAAACAATGCTTTGTAAAGTAGGTTACAGCTAACAATTTTGATGGCTTCATCTGACAGTTAATCAAATGAAATAATTCAATTTTGACACAAGGCTTTGAATAATAATTCACTCATGCCTCAAATCCTGTGTTGATTACAGTATCCCAAACACAAACAGTCTAATACAGTCAGTTTTAGTGTGCAATTAACAATTTGCTTAAAGATGATAATTCTTATTCAAACATAATCTAGAGAAATCCTCTCTAAACTGGTTTGGAATAAATCTGGATTATAGAAAACATATACAAATTTCCAAAATAATCCAAATATTCCAACTCCAAACATTTATTAAAAATATTACGTTTTTTTTTTAATATAAGGTGTTCAAAATTTTTCACCCCCCAGCTCTTAATGCATCGTGTTTCCTTCTGGAGCATCAGTGAATGTTTGAACCTTTTTTAATAGCTGTGTTTAAGTCCCTCAGTTGTCCTCAGTTTAAAAAGATGGATCTCAAAATCATACAGTCAATGCTGAAAAGGGTTCAAATATGCAAAAGATGCTGAAAAACTGAAGAATCTGCAGGACCTGGAGGATATTTCTGTAGAACAGTGCTCAGTTTTACTGTTTAGAACAAACAAGGGACTCTTGAACAATCATCACAAAACAAAAAAACAGTCACCATACACAGTATTTAAGAACCAAGGGTTCACAAACTTTTGGAAGGGGTTATTTTAATAATTTCAGCTATTTTTTTTGGTCTTGTGGACTGCATGTAAACATCTTTTATGTAAAACATCTTACTCAGGACAGTACTAACTAAAAAATAACATGCATTTTGTATGATCTCTCTTATTTTGTTAAAATTATTCACATTTTCACGGATTCTGCAAAGGGTTCACAAATTTCGCATGCCACTGTATATATTTAATTCTCAGCACTGTTATGCCACATATTTTCTGTAATATTAATTTTACACATTCTGATGGAAATTCATCTTTGCATCACTGGAATTTTAAAATATATATAAAAATAAAATAGCAAAAATAGAAAAGTTACTTTTTATTTTAAACTGTAATAATATTTAAACACAACTTTGGTGAGCACAAGAGAGTCCTAAACTCTGTTGTGTGCTATATTGTTTTATAATGTCTCATGTGTACTATCATTACTGTTTTAAAGCTCAGAATAGTTTTATGCAAAATTATCTGCAGGACCTGTAAGAATAAAGCAATTGTATTGCTCTGTTTGCACACATTTAATAGAAAATGAAAGCAGATGTGGCTTTGCATACTGTGTATGTATTCAACAACAATCTCTGATATTAAAGACTGTAGCCTGCATGTTTAACTATAATGTGGAGGTCTGTTATATAATGTACTCAGTTTATGCTAATGCTTGAGGTTCTTTGTCAAGATAAATGAGCGAGGAAAAAATGCATTGCATAAAGCCCTGACAGGAGTGACAGAATTGAATTCATTATCTCATTTTCAATGGACGTGCTAATTGTGAACAGAAGGCATGTGCCCTTGTTTAGTAATGCTGAAGAAGAAAGGTCATGCATCCACATAACAGGACAGATGGGCACAAGTCAAATGAACCCAACATTTTCACAAGAAATAATTATAAATGCAACCAAGAAATGAGGTTTTGTCACATCTTGGGTGCTGCAAATGTCATAAACACACTTCTCAGTTTATTTGTTGAGAGAAATAGGCCTATGTCACAGATGTGTTTGATTACACATGGGACTTTTAAAGCACAGCCCCACTTTGTGGCCTCATTTCTCAGAGCGAGTCCACTGCTTAGTCAGTTTTTCAGTCTTTCTGAATTTTTAACTGCTGTGCCAGCAAATAAAAATTCAGGCGTCATGCTAACTCTGCCACTCTGTCAAAAACTGACAAGAGGCTGACACAGAAAAAAAAAAAGTTTTTGGCTAACTTTAGCTCTTGCCGGTAGCCCTCATGCACAGGAAAGAGGAAAAAACAGCTTGAACTAGCCTAGGGCAGTTAACCAGTCTCTCAGCCTGACCATGCTGGTTATGTTGGCTTTAGAAGGGTTTGTGGACCAGCTGACTGATTTGCCAAACCAGCTTCAGCTTTGCCAGCTCACTAATTGTGAATCTTTTAATAGTAAAGAAGTCTTTCTGACAAATGTCATGACCACATAACCAGTCACAAGGGTCAGATTTATGCATCATCCGAAAGCTGAATAAATAAGCTTTCCATTGGTGTATGCTTTGTTAGGATAGGACAATATTTGGCCAAGATACAATCTCAATCTGAGGGTGCAAAAAAATCAAAATACTGAGAAAACCACCTTTAAAGTTGTCCAAATGACGTTCTTAGCGATGCATATTACTAATCAAAAAATTACATTTTGATATATTTAAGGTAGGAAATTTACAAAATATCTTCATGGAACATGATCTTTACTTAATATCCTAATGATTTTTGGCATAAAAGAAAACTCAATAATTTTGACCCATACAATACATTTTTGGCTATTGCTACAAATATACCTGTTATACTTAAGTTTTGTAGACCAGGGTCACAAATGACATTTAAAAATCTTTTATACTGAAACTAATTATTAAAAATTAACAGCAATATAACAGTTTAATAGTCTCACCTAAATAAAAAAAAAAATGCCAGGGACCTTCCCAGCCAGACCAATGGGATAACTGTGCCCTCTGCTGTTCACATACTGTATTTCAAAGGCAGTCCTGTATTTTCAAAGGCAGTCCTTTCATCCAAAAGGGTTTCTTTAATCAGCTGACAGAGAACAAAAAACATGATGGTTGTCTTGTCTTTGAAACGGCTACTTTGCAATTTGCTGAATCATACACGATGTTAGTGTTTTATGCAAAAGTTTGGGAACCCTTTGCAGAATCTGTGAAAACGTGAAAAATTTTAAAATAAGAGAGCATTTCATACAAAATGCATGTTATTTTTTTATTTGGTACTGTCCTGAGTAAGATATTTTACATAGAAGATGTTTACATGTAGTCCACAAATTATTAAAATAACTCCCTTCAAAGGTTTGTGAACTCTTGGTTCTTAATACTGTGTGTAGTTACCTGGATGATCTATGACTGTTTTTTTGTTTTGTGATGATTGTTCATGAGTCACACTGAGGGACTCAAAAACAACTTCTGAAAAAGGTCCAAACATTCACTGATGCTCCAGAAGGAAACACAATGCATTAAGAGCCGGGGGTGAAAACTTTTGAACAGGATGTCCAAATTTTTCTTATTTTGTTGAAGTATCATTTTTTTCCCATTTAGTACTGCCCTTTGGAAGCAACAGAAGATACTTGCATGTTTCCTGGAAGACAAATTAAGTACAATTTACCTTGATCTTCAAATTCAAAAGGTTTTCACCCCTCCGGCTCTTAATGCGTTGTGTTTCCTTCTGGAGCATCAGTGGATGTTTGAATCCTTTTTAATAGTTGTGTTTGAGTCCCTCAGTTGGCCTCAGTGTGAAAAGAAGGATCTAAAAACCATACAGTCAGTGCTGGAAAGGGTTCAAATATGCAAAAGTGCTGAAAAACTGAAGAATCTGCAGGAGGATTTTTCTGAAGAACAGTGCTCAGTTTAACTGTTCAGAACAAACAAGGAACGCATGAACAACCAACACAAAACAAACAAACAAACAAAAACAACAAAAACAGGTAACCACACACAGTATTAAGAAGCAAGGGTTCCCAAACTTTTGCAGGGGGTTATTTTAATAATTTCAGCTATTTTTTGGTCTTGTGAACTATATGTAAACATCTTTTATGTAAAATATCTTACTCAGGACACTACTAACTAAAACATAACATGCATTTTGTATGATCTCTCTTATTTTGTTAAAATTATTCACATTTCTAAGGTGTTCCCAAACTTTTGCATAAAACTGTATAAACTGTGTGTGTGTGTGTGTGCATACACACATATAAACACACATCCACACATCCCCTACACAAGTGATTTATCAAATGCTTTTATGCAGAGTGACGGAAAAAAATACTTTAGCGCCACATGCGAAACCGTGGCGAACAGATGGTAGGCATGCTATTCAAAAAGTTTGCGTGTTTTATTTATAGAAGCACAAATACAAAAACTTTGTTCAGAAGTGGATCATTCCTATTACTCTTATTCCTCCTGTTCCAAGAGCCACTAGCTGAGAGGTAAGCTACTTTTTACAACCGCTATGTAATCCTGTTGCACCTGGGGAAATTACACTGCTGTACTGAGTGCAGAAATGACTCTGCAGTATTCTGCTTATAGTGTAGGCTGCATGACATTTAGGTTTTACAACTTGTTGATGATAATCTATTTTTCTATAGATGAAAATAATAAAGCGGCAGACATACTGAAGGTGTGGGATCATAAAACTGGCTCACAGATGCTCATGTAGGATGTTCAGTGATGCCCACACACGGTGAAAATAACTGATATGAGATAAATAACAAGCTGGGTCTGTAAAGCTCAGAGGGAAAAAGTTTGAATAGAACTCTTTTGTATGATTTTATTGTTGTTTGTTTCAGCAAGTTACTAAATGAACGTTGAATTGAGAATTCATAGATGCACGTCTACCAATTATTCAGTGAAATAACTGCACGATTGCCCATGTATTTTTGCACGCAAGAGAATGCATTAGTGAAAGTTTTACTATTACAAAAAGTAGAAAACAAGAGACCTACTTTTCAGAGATTTGTTTGTGTGTGTGTGTGCAAACTGCTCAAATTTTTTTTCTCAGCAAGCTAAATTCATTATTCATAGATAGACATTGCTTGATGTCACAGATATTCTTCTATTGTATGAGCATTTTATTAGTTTCTACTGAGCAGTGCTGTTTCTCTTCTCAGATATGTTTTTTTTTTAAGTTACATATTTTTCATGCAACACATTGCATTCTTCATGTAATTTGACTTGCTTTTGTGATTGGGCTGCAAAGAACTAAGACAAATTGTGATCAAAGTAACGATCTCTCCTCTTGGCGATCACTTCTACTTGTTCCGCCCACTTCTGCTATTCTGTGGAAGTTCAGAATTAGCCTCTTATCTCTGGTCTTATCTAATCACCAGCAACACGCTCGCTGAACGCCAACACGGGAATGAGTTATCTCCTCTGGGGGACATAAGCGGGGACTTCAAAAACTGAACCCTAACGAAACATGTCTAACAGATTACAAGAACGCTGGGTGGTGGCAGCTCATGACGTGAGGAGCCGGGAGAATAATCCGAAGGTTGCAATTCAAATCTGAAATGAAAGATTCCTGATTTAGAGAATGAATCTGTCTCCATTGCACTAGATGTACTATAAATTGCCTTGGAAGAGTAAATGCACATAGATAATATATTTGAAAGCATAATTGTAAAGTTAGTGTAAATAAAAAAAGATTATTTGAGTAATTACAGTGCACTTTGATCAAAGTCTGTTTGAGAAGCAATATTAACTTAACATATGTATAAAATACATATGGAAAGGCATTAAACAGGTATGTTAACTGCCATAGTGAATTACTTTCTAAATGGGAAGTTGGAAAGTTAATTAACTCTAAAAGAAACCAATCAGTTTGGTATCTGCCATGTTTCAATGTTCTTTCTTTGCAGACATGAACACAGCTTGGACTTCATGGAAGAAAGTCATTTAAGCCACACCAAGTGTTCACTGATACAGCTCGTCAGTGCTGAGAGATCCTTAAGCTTTTAATGTGCAGATAACATTATGTCCCACAGTGATGAGACGAAGCACGAAATGAAAGCTGGAACAGCATCAAGGAAAGGGGTAAGAAAAATGCCTGAGACAATTTTACCAAATGCAACTGATAATGAGATGCAAATGTAGAACAAAGGATTATAGGCCACAAGGGAAAGCTGGATTCCAGCAGAGAGCGCTACTTTGCTACATGAAAGCATGCTGGAGACACTGAGGAGGTTGTACGGGGCTGGTTACCACCAACCTCTGGCTGTGTTTGGAATACTAGCTTACTACTTGCTGTGAAAAAGCAGGCGTTCCATGAAGCAATATTATGCATTATTATCAACTGACTTCCTAACGTTCAAAATGAGTGGCGTCTATATATCAACTTAAATGCATTAAAGACCTAATTTTCTGTAACAACTGTTTTAACTTCTGATCAAATAATGAGTCAAAATATAGATTACAGTTGTAATTAACTAACTGTGCACAGCATGCACACTACATCCTTTTGTGGATTCTGAGTTAGTAAATCTGAAATTTATAAACATATATGATAACAAAAATTTAAAAAATGCTAATAAAATGGCCAGCTAACAAAAATATGATCTAAGAATGTTTTTCTAATGTTTCCAGTATGAAGACTATTTCTGAATGTTTTCTGAACATTCAAAGTGTCCAAGGTTCTTGATGTTTTAAAAATGTTTTTTTCTTGTTTACATGTATGTTAAGGGAACATTCCATTGCATAATTTTGCAAACATTATGGCAACGTTATTTTCTAAATGCTCCAAAATACCCCACAGATCATTTATTAAATCATTTTTGAAAATGCCTATTTTGAGTGGAAGCAGAAACATGCTGTTTTCATGCAGGGCTCTTTAAATGCAAAGTAGCTGCTATAATAATAAGACCCCCTGGTTATGTCACAGGAGGAGCGAAATCTCAGTGGCTCGTTTTTTTTTTAACCAGTAGCTTTAACCCCTTAAAGGGTTAGTCCACCCCAAAATGCAAATTTTGCCATTGATCACTTACCCACTTGTCGTTCCAAACCCGTAAAAGCTTCATTCATCTTCGGAACACAATTTAAGATGTTTTGGATGAAAACCAGGGGATTTTGACTGTCCCACTGACTGCCAGGTACATACCACTGTCAAGGTCCAGAAAAGTATGAAAGACATCATCAAAATAGTCCATTTGCCATCGGTGTACTGTGTACAGTGTACATCAGTGTACTTTTTTGTATGCAAAGAAAGTAAAAATAATGACTTTATTCAACATTTCGTCTCCTCCTTTTTTGGGTCTTGACAGTGACATTTACCCAGCAGTCAATGGGACAGACAGAATCTTCCTGGTTTTCATCCAAAATATCTTTTAATTGTGTTCCGAAGATGAATGAAGCTTTTACGGGTTTGGAACGACATAGGGGTAAGTGATTAATGGCAAAATATTAATTTTGGTGTGGAGTAACCTTTTAACTGTCACTGTTCCACAAGCGGGACGCCTTCACTATATTACAAGTAAATTTAATCATGACAAGCTATACATCGTTAAAAAGGTCTAATACTCCTAAATAGATATTTTACCACTGTTTTTTGTTACAAATTATGTAGGAACAGTAATACATTAATTTACAACAAGTGTGCACATCAAAAACATCTATATCCTAACAGGAGGCTTTAATTTTATAGGCATTCTGGATTAAAAACTATTTTGTAAAATATTTATTTTATATAAAAATAGTACAGTCAGTTTTTTTCCCAGTAAATTTAAACTTCTATCATCTTTTTAGTTTCATTTTTTAAAATAATTCAACTGAGTAATCTGCTGATTGTCTCTTTGAAAAAGAGACCGACTTTAGGTCTGTTTTCAAAAGCATTCATACATTATAACAATTTAACTTTGGCTAGTGCACTTTTACATCTATGTTCAAAAATGGGGGTGACAGCTAAGGGGTTCAAAAAAATTACTGGGTTGTCTTTTTCACTGTGAACCCGATTATAGGACTTAAACGTGGAACAAAAAAAATCATATTTTCATGATATGTCACCTTCAATTAACATTCTATTAATGTTACTAAAGAAATGTTTGTTCACAACTTTGAGAGAACATTGTCACAATGTTAGCCAAAGTTCTGAGAATGTTTCCTCATACTGTATATTTAAAAGATTAGATAGCATGAGACTCAATAAATAAATAAATCTTCCTCTGAAACATATACTCACTGCAGAAGTCTGGTCACCTGTAAACAAAACCTTGTCCCTCTGTGGAAACTGTACAGCAGCCAGCCAATCTGAAATAACTTTTTTAATTTATTTTTTCAAAATTAATTTAGTGTGAAATTTGCAGATGGTCTGTGCATGGACTGAAGGTGGTCTGGGGATGGGCCGGCTGATGCTGAGGCTACAAGAGCTCCAATCTCAGACTCTGTCTGGGAGTTCACTATGCATTATGTTAAAAAGTCAGATGAACAGCATCTGCTAATTGAGTTTATGCTAATTGACTATCTTACAAATATTATTTAAAGGGGTCATCGGATGCAAAGATGCATCGGAAATCACTTTTACATGTTGCTTGACCATAAATGTGTGTTAGTAGTGTGTGTCCACAACCACCCTGTGATGATAAAAATTGTGATTGAGGTGTTCTGTTGATGGAAGTATTAAATGAGCACAGTAGTTGTCATTTACTCATGACATCTGAGCCGCTGAAGACGCAGTGGATGACTTTTGTTTGTGAAGGGAATGCACCTTCCGATCTAAACAAATGTGTCTATGTTCGCACGAATCATTCGTGATCCAGCTTCACTTACAACAGAAGTGAGTATAAGGGTTTTTTTTTTTATAAACCTTTGCAATTGCCTTTCCTAATAATGTGCTAGTTAGCAAGTTTCGTGGCTAAAGTAAACAGGCTTGTCACTTCACAGAGAGAAGAGAGGGGCGGGGCAAGCAGAGCTCATTAACTTTTAAAGCAACATCGACCAGAACAGGTGGATTTTTGCAGAGCTGATTTTGGCAAGGTAAAAAAGGTGTTTTTTACACTACCATTGAGAAATTTTAACCAAAGCATGTTATAGACTTTTCATTAAGACCCTAAAGAATCATATCAACTTGGGCATCCGACGACCCCTTTAAAGCCCATTCCTGCCATTTCATTGAAGCCAATTAAATGTATTCCTTAGATCCAACTTTAGGACAGTAGCTCTCAAAAGATGTGTTATCACCCAAAAATGCATCACAGGTGTGTCCTGAAAACCTTGAACAAAACTATAGTATGCAAGATTAAAATAAATACTCAGTGAAAGTAAACTGGGTTGAGAGCCAGAAACAACAGAAATCCAACAAACAAACAAAACAAATGTTAATTTACTCATTCAGTCTAAAACTTGATGTTCCAAACTTGTATGACACTAATTTTCATTGCATAGAAAATGCAATGGAATTAATGATGATAAATTACTTTTTCAAGTGTGACAAGACCTACAATGTCTTGTTTTTTGTTCCACTGAAGAAAGAAAGAAACACAATTGTGTCATACATATTTCAATGTTTCAATTTAATGACTTTTTTTTTTTATTAAACTAACAACTTTGTTGGGTCATTGCTTGATGTCAAATGCAGCAAAACCAGCTGAGAAACCATTGGACACAAATGAGTATTTTGGCTGTTAATATGTACATTTGGCTACTTTGGAAAGCCTGTGAATAATGAAGTCCCATTACATTTCTATGTAAGGCTGATGCAAACGTTTTTGGCTGGAATCTTTGCCTCCGCGCTGGGCCTAAAGCGATTGAAGCAATCAGGCGCTGTGTATGCTTACGCTGCTCATTAGCAGGATTAATTAAGAGCGCTTTTGAGGGTATTTGCCTCTGAGACCTAGGAGCCAACGAGGACGTTGGAATAAAGGGATGTGGGAAGAGAACATCACAGATGAGTAAAGAGGTCATGGAGTTGTGCCAGGCTGACAGTATACTGTGGCTGAGTTCAAAGGATGACGGTACTGTTCATGCTAATCTTAAGTGACTCATGTGTCGCAGTCAGGTATACTGCGTGACTCTAATGTGTTCGGTTCTGAAAGTATTTATTAGAGCTGCCAGTCAGGGGAGCAGTTTCAGGTACAGTTTAATGTATTTCCGCTCCACAGATTATTGAAAATGGCAGTGCACGTCTCAGGTGGAGTGTTAGAAAAAGCAAAAAATCTCTTCTCTGTCTTACTGAGGAACGTTGAACACTTTTAGAAAGCATCTAAAAGCAGTCTTTATTTACTCATCTGCATGTCCAGATGTCATTCCAAACCTGTATTCTGTTCATTGTTTCCGTGAAATACACAAAGATCATTTTGACAAACCTTAATGGAGCTACTACTACAGAATTTAATTATTTTTGGTTAACTATTCCTTGAAACTTTTCTTAAAGTATTCCCATAGTGAGCCCTCATGCTTTTATATAGACACAACCAACTTGGAGAGTTACTATGGTATTTCATAAGCTACAAAGACAAGATAAAATCTCAAATGAAACGCTGAACAAGATGAGCCAAGAGGATGTACGAAATCCCTTTGAAGACTTTCAAGTCTTAAATTCCTTTTAGTTCCACTAGAGGGCAGAGCATAACATTCATGACCAAAAGAAAAAGATGAATATGGAAGCCTATGGAAGGGTGGACTGAGAAGTGAACAAGCTACAGTATAATCAAGTGTACAACTCACCTCTACAAACAGGAAGCATGGCACTATATATTTGCTCCTCTTAACTCCTCCCCTCGCCACAATCCTCCTTCTGTCCATCTCTCCTGTCTTTATGATATCAGTCAGACACCTGGAACAAAAGCAGACATGAAATAGTAATTTATTTAATCTTACTCATTCAGTTGGATCCACGTGGTGCACATGGACAGCTTGCACTTTTAATGCACTTATATTAAGTTCGCATCACCCTGGTTCCCAATAGGATTTTTCCACTAGCTTTTGAATTGTTGTCAATCGTTACCAATGTTTATGATTCTTGCGCAATTTGTTTATCATAACAATTACAAAAGAATACAACTTTTATGAATATTGAAGCATGAATACAAACACAACACATCAAACACATACCACGATTGCATGACTTCACTGTCACCACCATTAAGCAACTGACAACTCTTTCAGACCTTATGTACTGTAAAAATACTTTTCTGACTGATAGTCTGAATTACAATAGTTTGCAAGAGCATGACTATAAACAAAATCAGGCTGTGAAAGTGCAATAGGGAGTAGACAAGTTTTCCAGTTTAATGTCCCAGAAAACCTCTGTAGTTCCATTTAGCCACTTGTTACCAACAGTTTTTTTTTCAAGACAAGTAAAAGCTTTAAAAATCAAAAGTAGGTGTTGTATCTTATGTCATATAATAAAATATGATAATACTGAGCTTGTGTTAACAACAGATTAATGACTTCAGGATGATGGAAGTACTACAATGCTTACTTGTTTCCAGGTTTGGCTTACAAAACCTGCACTCTGTGTGGAATAAATCAAATCGGATGCCCATTTTGGCATTGATATGATTCTTTAGGGTCTTAATGAAAAGTCTATAATATACTTTGGTTAAACATTCTCAAAGGTAGTGTAAAACAACACTCTTTTTACCTGGTCAAAATGAGCTCTGCAAAAATCAACTTATTTTGATGGATTGTTCCTTTAAATGCAAATGAGTTCTGCTCACCCCGCCCCTCTCTGTGGAGTGATAAGCTGTGCTCTGAAAGATTGTTTACTTTAGCCGTATTTAGCGCGTTTAGCTGCTAACTAGTACGTTATTAGGAAAGGTGATTGCAAAGATTCATAAAAAATTCCTTCTACTCACTTCTGCTGTAGGTGAAGCTGGATTCATGTAGATTGGGAGGCGCATTCCCTTCACAAACAAACATAATCCACTGCATCTTCAGCGGCTCAGATGTTGGAAGTAAATGACGACCACTATGTTCATTATTACATCCAGCAACACAACACCGCAATTGCTCAATTGGAGATATTGTTGTTTAACTTACATCCCTGCTCCGGCATCAAAACAATGGAGGTCAGACTGTTACAACTGATGTAGGCGGGTCTGAGGTAAGACGCTCATGTCAATCAACTATCGTGGGCGCAGCCTCTGTCGGTGTGAGAATGGCTCAATTTGAAAAAGGGGATATTATTTTTACAGATTAATTAAAAACCACTGCATGGATTTTTATCATTATGGGTAGATTTGTAAATACACTGGCAACACACATTTATGTTCAAACAACATGTAAAAGTGAACTTTGCATCCGATGACCCCTTTAATAATGTTTCTTGATACATCTACTCGTGTACAAAGTTTCTTGCTTTTGTATACATACAGTACGAGTATGAGGATTGGGTTCAGGGTAGTGGATAGAAAATATTGTTACCTCAGTACAAAAGAAAAGAAGCCAAAGAAGAGTCCACACAATGATATAAGAACAAAGTATATGTATGTTTGACAGACTATGGTGCAATTGTGAAGGTTCTTGAGATGCACATCTTCTCATGTGTTGATAAACTACTTGTTGAGCTTACAGTGTGGAAAAGTTCTTTGGCGTTACAACAGTTCTTAAACTAAAGGACAAAAAGTGCATTTAAACACTTCTGACATGACACATTTCACAAACCTCGGTGTTTCCTGCAAGGTCTGCGTCTGCACTCACACACTGCATGCAAAAAATAAATAAATAAATAAAAAATACAGCACAATCTGTACAGTCCAATTCAAAAACGATTGCAGCGAACTGGTTATTAATGAATCTTTCAAAAAGATTTACAGAAATCCCTGAAACTGTCAGAGCTGCTACTCAGTCAACATATGACTCACTGTGAGTTCCATGTCAATTTGTCATTACTTCAGTACAGCCTTTATAGGCTGCTTACTTGCTGTGCAATCAGGAAACTGCAAATATATTCTCTCTTTATCTCTATATCCAGTGCCACTTCTTTGTTCATGGTTATCCTGACCTTTATATTGGTTCCTAAGAAATTGTGTGATACAAGACTTTTTTTCTCGGAAGTGCATAATATAAACTTGCAATTCAAGTTTCAAGTTTCAAATTTATTTCAGGAATACCACTCGGCCCAAAGTTCCACAAAATCATCATCACATGGCAGAGAGTCTTGTCTTCATTCCATGATATATATACAGTGCCAATCTCCATGCACACCCCGAATCACACTTGACACATCACTATAAACATCACCAAGAACCAGATCAACTAAATATTTCTTACACAGATCCACATACAAAGAGCAATCATACAAAAATGCTTCTCATCTTCTATCACAGAAATATCTGATGTTAACTTACAATAACTACAGATTCTCTCTGCCACTAGTGTATTACTGGTGTATCTGCCTGTTTCTATAGCTAGATGATGACTTAAGCATCTAAAAAGGAACAATGAACAAACAACACGCAATTGTGAGTTATAAAGTCAGAATTGTGAGGCTATAAGAATTGTGGGATATAAACTCGCAATACTGACTTTTTTTCTTGCAATTTTTTATCTTTGAATTTTGACTTTTTTTCTCAGAATTGTGATACAAACTCACAATTCAGTTTTTTTCTCAGAAGTGCACGATATAAAACCCACAATAGTGAGTTATAAAGTCAGAATTGCGAGGCTATAAGAATTGCGGGACAAAAATCTAAATTGCGAGATGTGAAGTTACAATTGGGAGAAAAAAGGCAGAATTGCGAGATAAAAATGTGCAATTACTGTAAACGGGCTTTCATACTCTAGTTAGGTCCTACCATGACAAAGTGTTCTACTTACTGTTTTCAAACCATGCAAAACTAGGGTAAACATCTATTTAAAAAAGCGTAGAAAAGTGCACCGTCAGCTCACGAGTGGCATGCACTTTTTAAACTTTTGCTGAAAAGCTAACAGATACAAACAAGTTTTAAATGGTTTACACATACAAATATTATCCTTCTAAAAATATGTGAAATTCAGGCCTAAAATGATTAAAGATAAGACTTTTACTGACAGAAAAAGTAATCAGGGTATTGTACTGCGTCAATGCATTATTTCAGTACTGAAGGTTACTGGGTGTCCAGATGCATGGATTTGAAAACGACAGCAAAATAAATTGACACATTACTGCAGCTATTCCATAAGCAATGGCACCACGGCATGATATTATCCATAAAACTATTATGCATTGACAATAATTTTTCCATCACCAGCTCCGTATCATCAAATTGAAATCCTGTCTAGCAGAGCAGCATCAAGAACATTATCAGCACAGCGACTGCTCGTTTCATTTGCAGCCAGGACTCGCAGAAAAAGAAAACCAAATTCCCACTGTGCCGAACAGTAGATGAGTTTTAGAATGAGGGGCTGAAATTTGAGATTAGAATCTTAGTTCAGCACTTCAGAATTCTCTTATTTGATGCGTAGGTCACAAACACAGGCTCACGTACATGTCGCCCCCAACAAAGAACGCATTAGCAAAGAGACCAACAATACGAATATAAGCTCTCTTCTGAGACTCTATAATGATCGAGATCACTTTTATGTTTTCTCCACTATTGTTACATAATGAGGGGGAGAGAGATGAATAAAGACTGATGAATAAAACATGAGGTTTAGCTTCTGTCTTTAGTGCTGTGTTCCTCAGGCCCAGCAGCAAACGCAACACCACAAACATCTTGTAGCTGTCACCGTCTACACAGAGCCATTAGAATTCACCGCCTAAAATGCTGAGGCTTGAGTTGAAAAAAGGACAAAAGTGATTTTATGCACCAATTACAATGCAATAAATTAGGTCTGCGACGCTACCAAGTTAAAATAGGGAACAAGATATTTGTGCTCTTTATTGGTGCTGTAAAGTTTTTGTAAAGACAGTCTACACTTTCTACAAAAAATGTAGCTTCCATTGTTACCAAGGATATCTAGCTTGTCAAAATGTTCCCTGAACAGACCATTTGGGATTCTTTTTTGGTCAGGCAACAGGTTCTCCAATTTCTATCCTGGACCAAGCTGGTTATTGCTGGTCTGACAATGGTGTTCTCATTAATAACTCCTTCACTATTCTCTTTAACAATTTTCTCACTTCTTGCATCTCTGCTCAAGTTTGCACTTCTCCAAACAAACTTGGAACTCTGTATTGTGGTACTTGTATTCTTTGGATAAAAAGCCGCTTTGGGTTTCGCTTTTGAGTCTGTAAATTAATATTTAAACATTAATGTTTTGGCATCAGTGTTGTTAAATCTGGTACAACCCAACTGAGGCGAGGCAGGAAAAATTATCATTGAATAATACATTTCGTCCTGTTCTTCGCACAGAACTATTACAGACTAATGACTAATGAGATTTTAACAAGGGTTTTAAAGGGATAGTTCACCCAAAAATGAAAATTGTGTCATCATTTGATCAACCTCATGTTGTTTTAAACCCATAACTGATGTGTGCATTGATTGATGTTTATATGTGAATGAAAGTCTAAATAAAAACTGTTCATCATATTTTATATCTCAATTCATATTTAGTTTTACAATCTCTTTTTTATTAACATCTTGTTGTTACCTTCATGGCAAGGGCCAGGTTTATTTATCCAAAATTAAAACTAAATGATGTTTAAGATTCATTTTTCCTAAAAAAAAAAAAAAGCAAACTTATGAGCTTTCTGAAGAATCAAAGTGGTAGTTGTATAGGCTGTCAAAGGAGGGATAGAAATATCTCAGATTTTTTTGTGTTCCAAAGATGAAAGAAAGTCTTACAAATTTGGATGAACATGAGGAAGAGTAATTAATGACACAATTTTCATTTTTGAGTAAACTATCCCTTTAAGGACATTTAGAATTCAAAACCAAGAACTTCACTATAAAAATATGGTAGAAACAATTTATGTTTGTCTACATACTTAAATGTATAATACAAAAACCTAATATTTCCTTAACTGAAATAATGTAATATACTACATATACCAAAAATACTAGGGCTGTCAGACGATTAATCGTGATTAATTGCATGCAAAACAAAGGTTTGAGTTTTGCTAATATATGTGTGTGTACTGTGTGAAATTATTATGCATATATAAATATTATTATGTACATGTAAATATTGTCAGAAGCTTTAATTAGCCAATGTTTTTTCTTTGTATGTGATATGTGTCCAAGGGATTCTGTACTGTCACTTTCTTTACTTGCCTAATAATAATAATAGTAATAAATGTAAATATAAATACAAACACATTCATGTATATATTTAAGAAATTTTTACAAGTATTGTATGTATTTATTATAATTTTTATATAATTTATATTATATAAATAAAACTATTTTGTACATAACATATTTCTCTTAAATATACATTAATTTGTGTGTGTTTATATATACATAATAATTACACACAGTACACATATATTAGGCAAACCTTTATTTTGTATGCAATTAATCAACATTAATCATTTGACCACCCTAAAATACATACCAATAACATACTAAAAAATGCACTGACAACCTCCTTTAAAGTTCATCACAAGTAGCAAATACTGTATATAGAAGGTGTAGTGTGATGTCTCACAGATAATGCATTAATTTATTAAACATTAATTTAATATACATAAAAAATTTATTTACTTAAGATATAACACAAAACTCTAAAGTACATAACTGATAAGAAAAAAACATATTACTTACTCAAAGAAAAGCTCAAATGTTATGTTATGTAAAACAATCATTTTCACTGTAAATTATCCACCTTTTTCTTCACATAAGAATGGGAAGAATACTTGTATTGTGTGGCTTCCGGTCTCATCCACGTCCAGCTATTTTTAGCTGTACAAAACTTGTTTTCCTAATTGATATTGCAAACTGGTGTGTCTTACCATATTATTTTAATGTATTATCATGAATATGAGCACACTAGTTTGTATTGCAAAGAATTTTACCATTTACTGCACTTTGTTATTCTTCTCATTATTTCCCTATATATTGGCTAATGAACCGGAAGTCTCGCCCATGGGCTTACTTGTAACAAAGGCTCATTAGAAATACGTGCCTCTACATACATTTCTGCAACACCGCAATTACGTACCTTACTGCACGTTTCGCGGCAGTTTCAAAGTGAAATGTCCAGGGTGTGGCGCTAAAACCCACGTTCAATACGTGACCTTGGTAGATTTTTATTACGTTGGTACAGGCATGTATTGCTGTTCAGAATTCAAATATTCCGGGGCGTGTCGCTAAAGGTTAATGCTCTGTCTTATTGGAGATATCCCCTACACCAAACCCAACCGATAGTGTTAAGAAATGCAAAACTGATTTAAAAACTGCATTTTGTGATGCAGTCGTGTTATTTTTACTTCCTCATTCAGATTTGAACTGTTTTGTTGCACCGTAGTTTCACGGGGTTCGAACCGGAGCTCTTCATCACCCAAGTGCAACACCGTATGGTGTGAGCTACCGAGCAAACTGACCGTGTTAGAAAACTCATGTATATGAAGCTGTATATGTGACGACAACGTTCAAACGTATCAATTTTCAAACCGCGCAGGATGTTAAAATTGTTTTAAAATCATATTTTAATATTCAGCAGTAGCAATCATCTGAAAAATAGGCTTTATTAATCAAAACTCTGTGTAAATCATACTATGTGTGAAAAGGAAAAAAAAATTTGACTGCCTCTAGTGTTCATTTTAACTGGAAACTGCAGTGATTCGTACAAACAGGTACGTTTTTTCAGGTTTGCAGAAATGTATATAGAGGCACGTATTTCCAATGAGCCTAAGTTGCTTGCTTACTTATTGAAGAAAAAGGTGGATAAGAACAATTGTTCTTTTTCACTACCAAAAACTGTACATTTCCTGTACAGCGAACAGCTTTCATCATACTGTAAGGGAACTTACCATTAACCGCTACCATTTACAGGTTTTTACCATAGCATTTACAGTACATTACTTTAACAGGTAAAACTGCCATTTATTACAGTGCAGTCTAATAAGAAACAATCTGTTTTTGCTGGGCTAACTGTAACTGGGCTAAATCAAACAACAATTTCAAACACATCTGCCATGTTCTCATGTCTAAAATTCTGTTTGAAGCCTTGCGCAGACTAGCTGCTGAAGTGACAGTGGCACTAACACATTATAGTTTTGTCCTGAGGACCAGCTGCATCTGGATAATCCTTTATTCCTAAAAGCTTGATTTGGCTGAGTAGGTGTAATGACTTTATACCGCTCAAACTCTTGAAAGTGAACCGTCAGAACCTCAATGAGTGCTACTCTTACAATTAACAATACACTGACAGACCACTGACATGCATCATAAAATCTCACACCACACTGAAAAGTGGGGCGCTGCGTTTACAGCAAACACACAGCACAGGAAAAATGAGCACAGGTGTACGTTCTTAAGAAATCCATCTTCAAAGGGAAGTCTAAGGCACCCTGATATGTCTATCCTCTGAGCTCTTTAAAACACACACTCTTAGCAACAGAGAAAAGGAAAGACAAATTCAGGTCACTGCTTAGGAGTACATGAGCAATAAGGAGAGCACAAGGGACAGGAAGGACAACAAAGCAAGAGCTTACATTGTATCTTAAAAAGTAGCTTATTTGGGTTTAAAACTTGACCTTGATCAACCATTTTAAAACATTAACCGGTTCATGCTGTGGCCACTAGAATTCAGGTCATTTACTGTAGCAAGATACTGCTTAGTATTTTAAGGAATATCTAATTCGTTAATTGGTTGATGGAAGCATAAGAATGCACATGTCCCAAATCCCACTCTAGTGACTGTCCTGAGCTGTGACGTGAAAGGCAGCAGATAAATATAAGCCCATTTCACGCTTTTAAGAGCACTTCAGAAATAGGGCACTGATTAAAACATCTACTAATGAAATATCTGTAATTTATTTGTCAGAATGCATGGTTACTTCTGAATGGCTGCCAGTGGAGGAAGATGCTATTTGCTCCCATAATCGTGTAGTTACGTTATATATCAACCGGCAGAGGATATCTGAACCATGCTAACCAACAAAAACCTTCGGTTTGCTTATATCAGCTTGGCTAGCATGTCTTTGGAGGACAGCATTTTGGATAAGGAAGTTAGCAAAACAACTGAAATTGTTTACTTTTAAAGCCATTTGCACAACTATGCCTGAATAAAATAACAATAAAAGAAACATTCTGCCACTAAAAAGAGCTTTTTACACTATGCTACAGTAAGGCATCTTCAATTTTAACTTTGAGATAAAATGTTGCATTAAGCAATTAAGCAAAAGCCCAGTAAAGGCTGGCATGCCCAAACTGCAATGACACAAATATATACTATAAAAAATTAAGTGCTTGTAACAGCAAATTTTTTAGCAACAGACAACGAATCCTATAGCCTCATCAAATATTCATACATTTTGCACAGCCACAAAAACCTTCACATACTATTTTGATGTTTAGCATCTGATAAAAAGCAGATAAAAATATCGAACGGTGACGACAGACTTTTTTCTTGCAATTCTGACTTTTTTCTCAGAATTGTGTGATAAAAACTCACAGTTATTATTACACAGATATTAACTCGCAATTCAAAGAAATAAAGTCAGAATTGCGACTTTATTTCTATTTTGTAAGAAAATGGTCTTTTTTTCCCTCTGAATTGGACTTTATAACTCACAATTGCGAGTTTATATCTTACAGTTCTGAGGAAAGAAGTCAGAATCACGAGAAAGCAGTCTGAATTGTGAGATATAAACTGCCACTTGCATAAAACAATTCAGAAATTACTGTACATCTTGCAGTTTTGACTTTCTTGCAATAGCAAGTTTATATCTAACTCTTCAGACTTTTTGTCCTCACAATTGCGAATTTGTATCCCGCATTTCTGATGATTTTTCTAAACTTCATATAAAAAAATTATATAAAAAGTTGGAATTGTAAGATAAAAAGTCACATTTACATTGTTTTATTTTTTATTCAGTGGCAGAAATGGAGTTCCATACGAATTCACTATGTATGTTAGTGTCTCCATGCTTCATAACTTGAGCAACACTTCATTAACACTTTGAAATTCAAAACCTGACTTCAGAGTGTGAAACATGAAACAAGACAATAAGAATATTTTAACACAAGAATAAAAAAGTGAACCCTAATTGATTAATTCCAAGTGTAAAAAAGCCCAATATTGTCCCTCCTACTGTGTGAAAGCACAGTACAGTGCGTTATTTGTCAACCAAATGCTGTAACTGTCAACACCAGAGATGCATGCTTATCAGATCGCTTGCAAGTGATTTGCTGCTATCTTTCAGCTCTGCTGCATTTCAAACAAGCAGCAGACTCAAAGACAGGGAAAATGGCCCTTGTTCATCCAGTCTGATCTGAAGTTCAAGAATGAATGTTATGACAGTGCTCAGATGTTTCATGCTCTTTGTGTTCACTGAGAAAAGAGGGCATGTGGGTCTCTGTGTCACTCGCAGTGCAGAAATCTTCAGTACCAGCTGCTGACTGGCTGCTTTATCCTCTGCATGACAGTCAAGACACGTCCACGCACTCTGATTTAATTACTTTGACTGAATCCACGTAGTCCCGGGTATGGCTTTTGACTTGTGGGATTAAGTCTGGTTCATGTTGATTGTAGACTATTCTGGCCAAGAACCACCTACATAGACACGAAAGGGCCACTTGACTGTTGGGAAAGCTACCTACTACAATTTGTTGTTTTCATGTGCCATTTCATGCCATTTAGGGGCAGGTTTAAAGCAATTATATTAGAATAGTTTGTGTTTAAATTGCACATCGGTGTGGTTTTGCAGAGAACACAATCAATACAGCAGGAATATGTGCAGACTTTGTGACAAAAAGAAACCACCATTGTATAAAAATGTATAAATAAATAAAGAAAAGATAAAATAAAGATAAGTGCAACTTTTTTTCTCTCACAATTCAAACTACTTTCTTGCAAGTATTCAGAATTGTGAGATGTAAACTGGCAATTGCAAGTTATAAAGTCAGAATTGAGAGATATAAACTCGCAATTACGACTTTCTCGCAATTCTGACTTTTTTTCTTGCAAATGTGAGTTTGTATCTCACAATTCAGATTTTTTTCTCACAAATGCAAGTTTGCATCTCGCAATTCAGACTTTTTTTCTCGCAAATGCAAGTTTGTATCTCCTAATTCTGCCTTTTTTCTCGCAAATGTGAGACTGCATCTCGCAATTCTGACTTTCTTTTTGCAAGTTCGAGTTTGCATCTCGCAATTTTGACATTTTTTTTGCGCATTTGAGTTTGTATCTCACAGTTGTGACTTTTTTTCTCGTAACTGTGAGTTTGCATCTTGCAGTTCTCACTTTTTTATCTCGCGAATGCAAGTTTGCATCTCACAATTCAGACTGTTTTATCTCACAAATGCAAGTTTGTATCTTGCAATTCTGACTTTCTTCTTGCAAGTTCAAGTTTGCATCTCACAATTCTGACTTTTTTCTCTCAATTGCGAGTTTGTATCCCACAATTCTGACCGTTTTCTCAGAATTGTGAGATATAAACTCGCAATTGTGAGTTATAAAGTCCAATTCTGAGGGGAAAAAGAAGATATGTTGTCAGAATATCTTGTCACAATTCTGATTTAATAACTTGCAATTGCATGTTATAAAAAGTCAGAATTGCGAGATATAAATGTGCAATTCTGAAAAAGTCACAACTGCAAGATATAAACAGAATTCTGGCAAAGAGAAAAAAGTCTGAATTCATATCTCGCAATTCTGACTTTTTCGCAATTGCAAATTTATATCATGCAATTCTGACTTTATAACTCACAACTGTGAGTTTATATCACACAATTCTGAGAAAAAAAAAACTGTTCATTCAATACAAATTACAACAGTCTTCACTGTAGCAGATGCTTAATTTTATCACCCATAGTGCATGCTTAGGTTTAATCTGCTACACAAGATATACTGCTTTGAGGTCAATCTAATTAAGTCAATGAAATCATGATTTTTATTGAAACCAAATGGGATCCTGCTCCTGTTATACATCTTTTGGCATAGCGTTGCAGTTTTATATGAAGTATAAAAAAATGACTTACTTCAGCATGCATTGAACTTGGGCCATTTTACATAGTGTACTTCAACCTCTTGCCCAACATGCACTGTATATTTCTAGTCGTGCACAAGAACTTTTATGCATTTGGTAAATGTGTTTATCCAGAGCAACTTGCACATTTCATCATTTCTTGCCTTCCCTGGGATTTGAACCAATGACCTTGGCATGGCTAGCACCATGCTCTGTTGTTCGAGCTACATGGTAACAACTTAAAAAGTGTGAGTTCTAAGTTTTTCATAAACAAGTTTAGAAAGAGTTTGTTAATGATTTAGTTGATTTACTTTACACCTGATAAGCTATATTGAAATAAACTGGTTTTTGGATTGATCTTGTCCGGTTTAAGTGCAATACGGATCAGGCGGTCAGCGAAGAGACTGTGGGTGGGACGTGGGTGTGTCGTCTGAGGCTGACACTCGAATTTAGGGGATGAAGCATTCTGATTACATTAGGGCTTCGAGTTTACACACACACACACACACACACATACAGTGAGCTTATGCAGTACTAACAGGCAGTATTCATCATTGCATACTGCAGATCCTGACAAAACAGTGCAAGTATACATTTGCCAGAGTAATACCTGCCCCTAACATAATTAGCTAAATAGTTTATCTCCAGCACACTCTTAAAAATAGAGGTCCCAATAGGGGGTTTTCACAGCAGTGCCATAGAAGAACCATTTTGGGATGCAGAAAGAACCTTTCAGTGAACAGTTCTTAACAGAACCTTTTCCAGCTTTAATGCAATGGAAAGATTCAATGGATGCAAAGGTTCTTCACTGAACCATAGTAGATGGCATAGACACTGACAAACTAATAAAAAAAAAGCACAACATGCACTCTTAAGTCAGTTGCAAAACTTTACATTTACATCACTGTCACTTTTGTTCAGAGAAACAACAGTCTTTCTGTGCGACACACAGTGCCACTGCGCTACGACTCGCTGATGTGGGTCAGAGCCCGAACACAGTTTCTCCCCGCAACAGCCTTCATCTAGTACCGCCTCTGTTGCCTTTGCATTCGAAAGCATTGAATCCATTACAGCCGGCTTATTGAGCCGCCCAAAAGCTTGCCCACAGCCCACATTTACCATTATAAACACGTCAACGAGAGTGAGTGTGTGTGTGAGAGAGAGAGTGCTTACCTCTAATGGTTGTAGCAGTGATGGAAGTAAAGGTGCTATATTACAGCCATTCTGGCTGGACGTGAACACAAGTGCTTTTGGAAGTGTGTGAATGAAACAGCAGCACCTGCTTAACTCAGCTCTCTCTGCGTGTAAGCGGCTGTCTCTTCACCAGAGGCATACTGCCACACTTCTCTCTCTCTTTTCTCTCCTCCTCTCACTCCGTTTCTCTCTTTCGACACACACACACATTGCCGGTGGCATCAGCGCCACCCCTCTCCACATTAAGAGATGTAATGTGAATAAGCTGGACCGATGTCCCAGCGTTCAAGAGCAAAGATCAAGCTAATTCATTTTAGAGTCGATTATAGAATAAAAGTCTGAGAGGCAATTATAGATGAAATGCAGTGAAAAACAACAGAGGTAAAAGCAAACAAAAGAGGAAACATTTTATGCCTGTAATTTTCACCAAAAATCAATCATTTGCAATGCTTTTTGGTGTGCATGTAAAAATGTCATGTAACTTAATTAAAAAATGTGCTTCGGTGGTAAGAACAAAAATACAAAAATATTTTTCAAAAGTCAGGTCAGGAAAAATTAATGCACTCATTAAGGCGCAGTATTTCAAAGTTGCTAATGATTACAGCTTACAAAAAGCTTTGCAGCTTAATGCATTAGATAAATACATTATCATCAATATTTACTGAGCCTCACAGTCTAAAGAACTTATTGGATCTTTGACATAAATACACATTTATGTGTGATATTTAATGTGTTTGCATGTGCCGTGGGTGTATTAAGTAGCTGGATAAAACAAAAAAAGATCAAACAGAAAAGCTGTGAATAAATGCATGGGAATAATAAAAGAGAGGGGAGGGGACTATGATCAACCCACTGCTTTTAGTGAGCTAGTTCTGCTGCATGACATTGTTAAAAAATATCACAAGGTCTACATGTAGGGCGGGAGGTAGATTTGCAGTTCCCATGGAAACTCGGGCACCATGCCTCACGAGAGAGACGTTCCCTACACTCTTTAACATCGACAGATCCCTTAGACGATCTATGAGAAAATTGCAACGTTTCGGGTCAGCAGCAGCCAAGCTAAACAAAGCAGAGCAATGCTTTAATAATGCACATATAGAATGTGTTAAGCAAATTCATTTAAATCTAAACTATCAATGTAAATCTCAACCAAATAACTATTGCTTATAGACTAAATTGTACAAAGACCAAATATTGGTCAAAGCCACACTGCATGCATTTAAAGAAGTGTGTAACACTTCTTGTAGCACGGAAAGGAATTAAAAATCACTGTTTTCAAACAGGTTTCCCAAACACTCAGATAGACTCACTGTGGGAAACACCTATAAATTACTTGTTTATAAGTCTTGTATATTTATCTGAGATAGAAGAAGGTATTTTAATATACTTCAGCTTTAAATATTTTTGTCAATCCCTAACTGACTCAACTAATTGAATTGAATTTGTTATTTTATATCTAGAACTGGTTCAAAAGGTTTTCTGATTGCCTCCGTTTTGGTAATATTTGTGTCAAGCTTTGTGTTGATAATAGGTCAAAGGTAATCTCTGAGCTAGTTTGAACACAAGCACAGCCAGACATGAACTATGAGCTAGAGTGTTACTGCATGAAGCCTTATCACTGATGTGCTTGAGCTAAGAACTTAACCCTAGGAAGCTGTAGGCCATCACAGCACTTAGTATTTAATTTAGTTTACATAAAAAGTATTTATTATAACAACTAAATGTAAAAGTGAAATATGTAAAAACTGGGTTTACAACAACAAACATTATAATGTGCAAAACCTTAATAATATGCTCTGTCTGCATCATAACCTAAAATTTAAAACTAGACATTTTGTTTCAAACATGCATGTTTTCTTAAAGATATTTTGAAGAGCTGTTTTTGTCCATACATGAATCACTGGACCAGGGTTGCCGGGTTTTCACAACAAAACCCACCCTTTTTTTACTCTAAACTAGCCCAAACGTGTTTCGAGGGGGGTCCCCCATTAAAAATTGTGCTCTGGGGGTGCATGTTTTTTGTCGGGGTTCCCCTGGTAGATTCACATTTCAGGGGAAAATATGACATTGCTGGGGTCGATTCAACCTGCGGACATCAAAAGCAACCCGCGGCAACAGCGTTAAAGTAGCCCAATTCCACGGGAAAACTGACTTGCCAACACTGCACTGGACCCCACTGACTTTTGTTATGTTTACATGCATTTTTATGAATAAGAATGAATCTACTTCGATTTCAGATTCTGAATTTTATCTAAAATAGATTCACATATTCATTTACATGTGCATTGCATGCAGAGCTGGGTAGTAACTGATTACACGTAATTTGGATTACATAATCAGATTCCAAAAATCAAGTGCTCGTAATTAGAGTATATTGCATTTTATTGTTCACAATCAGTGTACAGTTACCTTTTTATGGACTTCACACAATGGCAGTAAATCATTAATTATTTATTGATTGTGAAATATTCTGAGCATGTAATGTCATTGTCTTCATTTTTATTGACGTTTGTTCATTATTCCCAAATGTTTCTTGTCAACCAAACCCCTTTGACATTAAATATTTACTTGAAATATCTCTGAGTGAAGTGTTTACAGTTCTCTGTAATCTAAAGTAGTTATATTGCATTACCTAAAATGAGTAACCTACGTTACATTACTAACTATAGTTTTCATCATGTCTGTAATCAGTAACTAACTACAAGCAATCTTCCCAGCTCTGATTGCATGTATTCTTAAAAAAAGAAAAAAAACCCTCAGTATTCAGTACTTGTGCTGTGCTCAGTGGCTGTGTTCAGAACCAGAGAAAGTCACAATAATAAAATGGAGAATAATCTGAGTAAAAATGTTGTTTGCCTTGATGACGTATCTAAAAAGCTGACACATGTTTGGAGTGCAATTAATTAGTAAAATAAATATATTCACATTCATGTTATAAATATTCAGTCACCTCCTATGACCAGTTTGTGAGACATAAATGTATGTAACTGTACGTTTCACGGCACTGCGCATATGTGCAAGGAAATTTTGAGTCAGATTAAGAAAACAGTCAGATTCATGTGTTTACATGCATTTTTTTCCTATTAATCAGAGTATTTCAGATTCCTTTCAATCTTATCTTAATTTAATTCAGACTCAACTCAATCGGATATTGCAGTGTTTACATGAAGGCTTTTTAGTTAGATTATGGTGTCAATCTAGTTGCTTAAAGATAATTTGGTTGCATACCAAGTGCAGCTAGTGTATGGATAAAAAACTAAATAAACTTTTTGTTTCACAAAAGTAAGTCAGTCAAATCCACCTTATTTTTCCCGTAAGAGTTGGCCATTTCCTGTAGGAAACAGACTTTTGTACGTTTTATGGGTCTGGCTTTCAGTCTACTAGGGTAAATGATGACAGAAGTTTCATTTTTTGGGTAAACTATCCCTTAAAGATACCACGTTTTTGGCCCACTTCTAAGGCAACATCACATGCATCCAGTAGAT
>JAHKKF010513800.1:0-20719 GCA_019740295.1 Labeo calbasu
TTTTAATCAAATAAATGCAGCCTTGATGAGCATAAGAGACTTCTTTAAAGACTATTACAAGTCTTACTGACCCCAAACTTTTGAACGGTTGTGTATATATATAAATAAAAATAATAAACATTTTATTTAATAAATTATTTGTAAAGATGTGCAAGTAGTAGAAGTGTGAATACACAACAAAAAATTATAAAATAAAATAATAATAAAAAATAAAATAAAATAAATGTGTTACCCTGAAAGACTTTGGTTATGAATAACATTGTTATTAAATAATACGTCATGAATAGTGAATAGTAGAAGTCTGAATACACACCAAAAAAATAAAATAAAATAAATAAAAAGCAAAGCAAAACAAAATAAATGCATCACCCTGAAAGACTTTGGTTATGAATAACACGGTTAATAAATAATACGTCATGAATAGTGAATAGTGTGTAAATAGTGTGTTTCTGACATGTTTACAACATTTGTAAATGTAAAAAAAAGTAAAAAAAAAAAAGTTTAATGGCATTTTTAAGTATTCAAATTTATATTAATAAATAAGCTGTTAATCAGTTTATAGTATCAGTTAAAACCATTTGTAGATTTTTAAGAAGTGCACAATCATAAATTGAATTATAATAGCATTTTTAAGCATTTTAATTTACAGTAATGATCAATTAATCATTATGTAAAGTTAATTAGTAAACATCTACAAGCACATTATTTCATATTTGAATATACTTTGTAAATGTACGATCTGTTAAGTGCTATATAATGTTTGTTAATGACTTGATGAAAGTTGAAGCATAATATGAAAAAGTCATGTTAAGAAGATTATATTACAATATTTTTAGCTTAAGTTTTCTATCTATTAGTATTTTGGTTATTTATCTGGTATTTTGCTCACTGGACATTACATAATATTAATAATTAAACTCTTTGCCTTTCTTTTTGTTTGCTCAAGTGTTTAATTTTAGCTGCTTTAATATCTGTTTTAGGCATTTCTTCTCTCCTGTGCTCTGACTAAGGAAATATTCATGCGAGTTTAACCACTGTTTTAGTCAACAAGTGTGCTTCTCTGTATTTTTCTTTATTTTTTGCAGCGATATAACCAATATGTTTGGCTAAACAAAATCATACGGATTGAAGCGAGCGAGTCCCATCTGCTGTGTGCATTGCTCTGCTGTTTAAAGCTGTATGCTAACGCTGCTCAAAGACAGACTCTCTACTAGGCTTCAAACCCAAGAACAGTCACTGGAAAGAAAAAAAAGAGGCTCGGCCGTGTACAGCTCATTTTTTCATCATCATCGTTTGTAGCTTTCATATTGCTGCTGCGCCTTTGGAGGCCTTCCATGGTATTGGATTGATTTCTCTTTGAGACAGATAATTACTCTCTCCGTTTGGCAAAGGAAATGTGTAAATAGCTTTGCGAGGCCCACCCCAGAGACGATGTGTCTTTGCATGCCTTCCATCTGCCAGAGCTCAAGGGTAACAGCTAACAACATTTAAAACATTACAAGCTATTATACAACCCTGCTCCCCTGAACTAACATCTATCGTCTTAAAAAAAAAAATAACTGGAAGTACAGCGTAGAGTTGAGATGCACAGTGGGTGTTGAATTACAGTTATGATATAAATAACAAACACTTAATCACTGGTTTTAATGAGAACATCGCTCTTAATGAGCACTTGCTTTTATCATTAATTGTTTGCTGCGAACATTAGGGTGTTGGTATGTGAGGAAATGGACAGTTGCTTCAGGCGGTGCTGTAGCTCTCTAAATGAGTTCTGTTGATGCCTCTGTTTCTGTGTACACACTTTTGTGTGTGTAAGAGAGAGAGAGTGTTGTTTTCTTCTGTCTTGACTCAAGAAAGATGCTGATAAGAATTTGAATCAACGTTGCGTAATTGCAAACGTTAAAGGTGGTGTAAAATGTGAAAATCTGGAGAGATATCAGTCAAATTGGTGTTTTGAGAAATCACACCTGGAATAAAAAATAGTCAAAGAGGGAATAGCCCCAATATTTTTTTGTATTATATGTACTACCAGTCAAAAGTTTTTGAACAGTAAGCTTTTTAATGTTTTTTAAGGGAGTCTTTTCTGCTCACCAAGCCTGTATTTATTTGATCCAAAGTACAGCAAAACAGAACAATTACTATTTAAAGGTTTTCTTTTTAAATATATATTAAAATGTAATTTATTCCTGTGATCAAAGCTGAATTTTCAGCACCATTGCTCCAGTTTTCAGTGTCACATGATTCTTTAGAAATCATTGTAATATGCTGATTTGCTGTTTAAGAAACATTTCTGTCAATATTTAAAACAGTTGAGTACTTTTTGTCAGTTTTTGTAAACTTAAATTTCTAAATTATAAAAACTCCATATTTCTAGTCAACTAAACATAAAATTGTAAGTTTAACTGAAAGTTTGTTCAACTTAATATATTATGTTGATTAAACATGCTTACACTGTAAAAAATAATTTGTTGAGTCAACTTAAAATAATTTGTAACCTAGCTGCCTAAAAATGTTAAGTTCAGTCAACTCAAAAAAAGTTTATTCAACTTGAAATGTTAAATTATACTAAGTGACAACTTAGATATTTGAGTTGAATCAACTTCACATTTTAAGTCAGCTGGGTTACTTACCCATCTGTTAAGTTTAGCAAACACAAATATGTAAGTTGTTACTTAGTACAACTTAACATTTCAAGTTGAATAAAGTTATTTGAGTTGACTGAACTTAAAATTTGAAGGCAGCAGGGTAACAAATTATTTTAAGCTGACTCAACAAATTATTTTAAGCTGACTGTTTTTTTATTTTTTACAGTGACATGTTTGTACAAGTAATCATCCTTTAAGTTGAGTAAACTCAAAAATGTGCTGAAGCTGGTTGCCTTGAACATTTAACTTTTACTTTTTCTTAATTTCTGATTTTTTACAGTATAAAATGTCCAAAGATTAGCATTTATCTTAAATCAAAAGCTTTTGTAACATCCAAAGCTTGAAGTCACTATTTTTTTTTATTAGTATTATTTCTATAAGAAATTATAGAAATTAATACTTTTATTTAGCAAGGATGCTTTAAATTGATTAAATTAAAAGTGATGATAAAGACATTTATAATTTATCTATTTTAGATAAATGCTGTTCTTCTGAATTTTCTATTCATCAAAGAACCCTGAAAAAATTATACTCTGTTTTGAATTATGTTTTCAACATAATCAAGATAATATGCTAAAAATTAATAAAAAGCTAAAAATTCAGCTTTGAAATTAAGGAATACATTACATTTTAAAATATATTCAAATAGAAAGCAGTTATATTAAATCATAAAAATATTTGTAAAAATTTACTGGTTTTGCTGTACTTCGGATCAAATAAATACAGGCTTGGTGAACAGAAGAGATTTTAAAAAAAAGAACATTTAAAAACTTCTGACTGGTATTTATTTATTTACTAAGTTTGGGGTCAGTAAGATTTTTTTTTTTTGAGAAATTAATACTTTTTATTATTCAGCAAGGATTTATACAAATTTAACAAAAGTGACAGTAAGTACGTTTACATTGTTATTTTAAATAAATGCTGTTCTTTTGAATTCACCAAAGAATCCTGAAAAAATGGATTACTTTTTTCACAAAAAAAGAAAAAAATAGAAGCACAACTTTTTTTGAGCATAAGTAACTTATTAAGCCTGATAGATAGATAGATAGATAGATAGATAGATAGATAGATAGATAGATAGATAGATAGATAGATAGACTTGCTATTGTGAATTACTATTTAATTCCATGTGTCTTTTGAACAGTTGGAGCCCCTGGTGGTCCCAGACTGTACTATACTCTAGAGCTAGACACTTCCTTCACTAATGAGCATCCATGAAACAAGTATATTTGCCAGACAGGTGGTTGGACTTGCCAGCCAAGCTGGTTTTTAAGTGATCTGCCAGCTGGTCTCTGTGTCTGACTAGCTGTAAAGTGCCCAAAACCCCTCTCTAAAATCCTCAAAACAGGCTAGCCTAACCCTTTGGCTAGTTTAAGTTTTTTCCTCTGCAGCTTTTAGACCATGTAGAGGAAACTGATGTAAGACTTGGCCAACATACCTGGAAATCTTGTCAGTCATGACTGATTGCTTGGTGGTGCTCAGATCTGGAATAGGTTCTAAGCAAATGGATGAAGTGACTCTCAGGATTTAAAGGGACAGCTCACCCAAAAATGTCTTAATTTACTCATGATGCTGCAAACCTGCAAAACATATATGATATTCTGTGAAATGTCTCAGTGTTTTATCTTCAGCTGAAGTCACTGATCACCAGAATTCCAAATTCGGATACCAACATTCTTCAAAATATTTTTTGTGTTCCACAGATGAAAGAAAGTCAGGTTTGGAATGACATGAAGATGAGTAAATGATGTCAGAATTTTTATTGTCGAATGACATTACTGATTATGTTCTCCTAAATCTGAAGGATTCTTTTTTTCGCTTCTGTTGATGGTTTCTTATAAATGCATTACAGACAAGAATAATGTATTATCTTTTTATGTTTTCAATAAATAAACTGATACTCAGTCTCTTGTGCTTCCTTTCCCAAAAACAAGAGGAGCTTCTCACATGAAAAATCTAGATAAGCATTTGATTTAGTTTAAACATTCTGTTCAACATATCAGCATATATGCAGTGCCATCTACTGCACAAGTCAGTGTATTGCAGACCAACACCAGAGGAAAACATCTGGAATAAAACCCTACCCTGCATTATAACTCGAGCAGAAACGAATAGACAGCAATGACTGTCACATACATTAATTCATTCCACATTTGTCCACTATTACTTTCGTAATACGTGTTCCTTGTCTTGTTCTGCATAATTAATCAGGCTATTTCGAAGAAATCACACGATGTAACAACTTCCTCAAACTCTGAAACAACATACCTTTATACTGTTTTATGAAGAAAGAAGCAGGTTTGCAATGGATTTTTTTTTTTTGAGCACAGTAGATTATGTTTAATTATACTGCAGCTATATGTTTCACTATAAATCTCTGTATCAGTGTAACGAATCTCGGCAGAGAATATTTCACTCATCCCATTCTTCTTCCGAATTCCTCAGGCTACATCAGGTTGGATGGGGATCGATCGTGAACTGCAATCTTTAAATCGTTCCGGCGATGCTCAGTAAGACCGATGTCTGAATTTTTGGCAGGGCCACTCGAGACGATTAACCTTTTCTGCTTTGAAGTCACTCCATTGTAGCTTTTACTGTATGTTTCAGGTGCTATGGGAAGATGAAGTGTCTTTAAAGTGCCAGCGTTCTTGCTGATTGCAGCACTTTATCCTTTGAGATATTTCTGAAGTTAGCTCCATCCATTTTTCCTTCTACCTTTATGAGTTTTCCACGGAAAAGCTTTCCCTTCATAAGAGTGATGCTTCCTCCACCATACTTCAATGTTAGGAGGATGATATTCTCGGGGTGATGTGCTGCAGTCTGCTTGCACTAAACATAGCTAGCGCTTACCACTCAGGCCAAGAAAGTTCAATTTTAGAATCATAGAATCTTTCCTCAGTGTCTCATATGCCTTAAGGCGAAACCCAGATGAGATTTGAGAGGATTTTTTTTTTCTACAAACGGTTTCTTTAGCCCCATCTTTCCACACATAGTAGCTTTATTGACTGTGTGTATGTTGTTGTAAATACAGAGGGAAGAATACACCAGGAATACCGGCTTGTTTTGGAACACGCTGTCTGTGTAGTTTATCACGCAATTCAGTAAAGAAATTATGCAAATTAGATAATGGCGCAAACATACCCTAAAAATCGGTGCTGAACTCAATTTGCCATTTGCGAAATCTATGAAACGGCGTCGCTACACTGATTTCTCTTTTAAATAAAATTCTATTTACCACCGGCTGTCTTTGCAAACCAATAGTGCATTTTTGTAAAAAAGCTTCATTTACATGGCAAAGAAGCGTGATTGAACTGAAAAGATGACTGACTTAAATGCTCAGTCTGCTAATCCAGCATTTTGCACCTGCTTAAACTGGATTTCTGTTGGTTAGCAGGCCTAAATCAGGTGCTGGGTTTGTGTGTAAATTCTCTCTGTTTCTTGTAAGATTTAACTCTTTTAGAGACAGGGTGTCTAAGCAATCTTAATTTCTATATCTCTTCTTACATATGATCAGTTTTGGAAGGTGCCCTGGGCATATTCACTGTCGTCTTTCCTTTTTAAGTTGAATCTCAATCTGTTTCCTGTGAAAATGTATATTCACTCATTTTTCTCATTGCAGCAGGTCTTCACAGAGTAGTTTTGGAAGTTTATAACCAGTAATAACCACAATGAAGGAGGTGTTCTCGGACACAGGTAATGATATAGATATTAATATAAATATTGATATGACTATGAACTGCAATGCTTAGAATCCCAAAGGAGCAATTAACTTTGTAGCTCTGAGTTGGTTCTTGAGGAATATAGAAACATTTATGGCAACAATTCTTATTTTACTGAGCAATAAAAAGATTTTCATATGTTAAAGTTGACATTTTGCATAGGGATATGCCCAGTGGTCGAATTGTAAAAAAAACAAAAAAAAAAATTCAGGGAAATGTTGGGGCTGGGGGTCCTGTGATTTCAAATGGTTACAGAATTTGTCCAATTTTTAAACACATTTTTATTTAACAAAAAATTCACTTTATTTAAATGGTTTATGAGCTGTTTTCCCCACGAAGTTTTTTTTTAGGGACATTTGTCTTCACAGTTTAGGTTAAACCAATGTACACACACATGCATGCACACAATCTCTGTGTGTCTGTATGCCAGATGGGTGTGCAATGCATACAAAACTGTATGATATTTTTGTGGGTATTTTTGTCAATAATGATAATTCAAAAATATTTTGCTGTGTGTTTTTGTGCTAGCTTACACTCTTAAAAATAAAGATGCTTCAAAAGGTTCTTCAAGCGATGCCATAGAGGAACTACTTTTTGGTTCCACAAAGAACCATTCAGTCAAAGTCTCTTTGAGGAACCTTCTCTTTCTTACCTTTTTATAATCTGGAGAACCTTCTTTCGCCACAAAGAACCTTTTGTAAAACTGAAAGGTTCTTCAGATGTTAAAGGTTCTTTATGGAACCATTCATTGTGAAGCACCTTTAGTTTTAAGAGTGTAGGCTTGTCATGGATAAGTAAATATGACACTAAAACCGCCAGTAGGTGGCGGCAAGTGTCTGTTTTAATGAATGATTCATAGAATCCTTCAGTCAAACGATTCTTTCAAAATGGCTGATTTAATTTGGATCGAAGCAAGTGGACTGTTTTTATGAATGGGTCATTGAATATTTGGCTCACTGGATTCATTCAAAACCGGATTCATTCAGGAAAGAAACACCGCAGTGTTACTCTGAGACACACAACAGCTCTGCTCCGACTTTGTTTCGAAATATAAGTAGCTCCGCAGGAAAATCGCGGACTTGGCAACACTGATGTAACAGGCTACCGCTAGCAAGGCTAACCATGTCCATTAGTGGCTCCGTAGATCGAGCTATTCGTTTTCCATGCCTTTCTGAATACGGATTCACTTTTGAATATAATTATTTTGTGATTTACCTACTGTATATATTCTTTTGTACTTATCTGTTTTCTTTTTATTTATTATATAATTATAAATTAAACCTTACTACGTGTACTGCGTTAGGCTAACTGAGACCTGAGACTTGTAATATCACTTGCACTTTATTGCTCTGTTGTTTTTGATCGCTTCCATTGTCCTCTTTTGTAAGTCGCTTTGGATAAAAGCGTCTGCTAAATGTCTAAATATAAATGTAAATTGTTTTTGATTAAATATACTACTGTGAAAGTTTGGGATCTGTAAGTTGAACTTTCAGCAGCTATCAGTCTTCATGAAAAGAGTTTAACCTTTCTAAATGAAAGTATTAAATCATATCTTATCGGAACAATGTTCTATCTCTAATGTTTACTTACATAAAACAAATTAGGAAAAATATCTGTTTGCGAATAGGCTTTCCGAACACTTCCCCCTCCTTCCATTGAACAAACAGATAGTCCTGCCCCAATCTCACGCCATTGTTTAAGCAAATGTCGCTGTGTCTGCTGTTCGGTATATGCTTAAACAAACAAAGAAATGTTTTGTTAGTACTACAAAGAGTCATTTTCTCCTATACAGTGTATATTAAAGCTTGAGCAGGAGGAAGTTTTTTAACATCGAAAAAATTTGCTCTGTTAACTTCTTCTTTATAGCATATGTCAGAGATGGCACCATTCTGCCAATTAAAGACTAGGACAGCACTGTATTTCCCTTGCTGTGGCAGAATGAGGAGTTAGAGGAACAAAACTTCTCAAACTGCTCTTCAAATTGCAGAAGGAGAAGTACTTCTACATTTTTTTGTCACTTCACCTATAGGTTATGATTATAGTGTCACCTTAAGAGCTTTTGGCAGCTGGCCTGCATATCCTGGCTCTTGTCACATGGCCCTGTGGGTTTTTCCATCCTCATATATATTTTCAGCAGGTTAAGCTGAAACTGATGTATGACTTTGACAGTAATTGTTATTTAAACAAAAGGAGACGTACTGTACAAGACAGGCTGAGGGGAGGCCGACGATGTCACTGCCCACCTCTTACCACTTTTTCTTTCTATAGAACGGTCATGTGTTTAAAAGCTGACCGTGTGCTGGTGGTCCCACATCTCCCCCTGTGGAGAGCATGTGGTACTGCAACTGATGCACTGGCGAGAAAGTTAGGCTAAGGTAAGTTTTTAGCAAACTCTCATACATCATATTTAGGCACATGATGCAATCACGGTGGTTTTAAGAGGAATGCATTATGCAACGTCTCTGTACAATCCATCCCTTGATATTTTAGATAAGTACGTATTATAGTTTCATGATGCAATTATGACATAAATCATTCTCCAATGTCCCCACTGAGAAAAATCTGGTACGAGTGTTTATATTCACACAGCTGTGATTAATGGCTTTTATTAGAGCTAAATCATTGTAGGGCATACAGTCATTTATATACTTTGCTAACTGATATTTTATACTTCAAAACTATTACTTGGCAAAATAAACAATCTAATGAGAAAGACGGAGGCAGTTTTTATTACTTTTTAATTTCATTAAGAGTGCTATTCTTACATTGAGGCTCATAATGGTGTAGATAAAGCAAGTGTTATTCATTAGAATGAATTTTCTTTCTAAGCAATATTAAGATATAAAGCCTGGGGCAGACATTAGAAAGCAATTCTAAATGACGTATTTTGCTTAAATGTACAATAGTAGTGTTTAGTAATAGTTTACAGTTGAAGTCAAAAGTTTACATACACCTTGCAGAATCTGCAAAAGGTAATTATTTTATCAAAATAAGAGTGATCATGCAAAATGCATGATATTTTTTATTTAATACTGACCTGAATAAGATATTTCACATAAAAGATGTTTACATATAGTCTACAAGAGAAAATAAGTTGAATTTACAAAAATGACCCCGTTTACGTACACTTGATTCTTGAATACTGTGAATGCTAGTGAGTGTTAGCTGAATCACCCACAGCTGTTTTTTTTAAGAGTCCCTTGTTTGTCCTGAACAATCCTGAAAAATCCTTCAGGTCCCACAAATTATTTGGTTTTACAGCATTTTTCGATCTGTATGATTTTGAGATCCATCTTTTCACACTGAGGACAACCGAGGGACTCATATGCAACTATTACAGAAGGTTTAAATACTCACTGATGCTCCAGAAGGAAAAACTATGCATTAAGAGCCAGGGGTGTAAACTTTTGAACAGAATGAAGATGTGTACATTTTTCTTATTTTGCCTAAATAAGCTACAAAAACAAACAAAATTTAAATTCAAAAGTTTTCACCCCCCGGCTCTTAATGCATCGTGTTTTCTTCTAAAGCAGGGGTCACCAAACTTGTTCCTGCTGAGTTTACCTCCAACTTTCCTCAACACACCTGCCTGGAAGTTTCAAGTATACCTAATAAGAACTTGATTAGCTGGTTCAGGTGTTTGATTAGGGTTGGAGCTAAACTCTGCAGGGACACCGGCCCTCCAGGACCAGGTCTGGTGACCCCTGTTCTAAAGCATCAGTGAACGTTTGAACCCCCGGCAGTTTAACTGTACAGGACAAACAAGGAACTCATGAACAACTCAAAAACAAAAAAAAAACAGCTGTGGATCATTCAGGTAACAACAAAATTATTTTCTCTTGTAGACAACATCTATTATGTGAAATATGTTATTCAGGTCAGTACTAAATAAAAAACAACATGCACTTAGTATGATCCCTTTTATTTTGGTAAAATAGTTAAAATAGTTAACATTATGTTTAAGTTTGTGCCAAGTTAAAGAAAATAGCATTTAAAGTCAGCACATAATCAAAATGGACCACTTTTGGTTTCTTAAAGTTAATTTCTGGTGTTCCTTCATCATATGTAATAAGTTGCTCCATCTCTGAAACGTCTGATGTGACAAAACTCCTTTAATTTCAACCCTGCCCATCCAACTATGTCACATAGAAACAACTTCCAGTTTTCTTCACTGGTTTGTTCTGATGTGAAATTCTAGGTTTTTATGTTGCACTATAAGTTCTCAAAGGATAACATCAAGCCCCGCCCATTTATTCTCATTGGATACCCAATTTCGCTCTGAAGCATGTGACATTACTAAAGTAAAATGGGTTATGCACATGGTTTAATGTTCATTCTACTCTTCCAGTATGCTACTGACAAAATAGGCAAAATAACCAAAGTATAAAGTTAATTACTGCAATCATGATGTCAGCGAAGTGTATGCTGATTACACTCCAGTGGAGCGTGGTTTTAATGACCATTTCTGCCACGGTAGGTGTTTCATTGTGCAAAAACAAAGAACCGGTTTGATCAATACATGAAGACATTTTACAGGTTGCATAGAAATGATTCAGTTCTCCGGCTCTGGGTTTTATTTAAAACTTCAAGTAATCAGCTATTTACATGTGCCTCATTTGGAGCTTGCTTATTTTGCAGTTCCACTGAGCATGGTAATCAATCAGGCCCAAACACAGGGTTCAGCATCCATTCATTTAAAATATATAATCGCTTTTATGAGATGGTGTCCCACAAGGGTCAATTTCCGGTCCTTTTTCGTTTGCCTTCTGCCGCCCTTAAGACTTCTGCATGTAGTTCATCTGTTTCGTTCTCATTAAAATATACTTCTCCTTCTGCTCTGCTGCTTAAGTAACAAAGATTAATCATTGATGAAGGGAATATGCTCACGAAATCACTGTCAAATGATCACCGTCATTTTTCCAGTGGCATTAAGAACAAGGACACTCTGAGTCTCCAGAAGTGAAAGCGCACCCCTGAACCTCCTAATCAAATACAACTTTCCTGAATGCCAATTACCAACAGACCATGCAAATCAGTCTGTAGAAGAGAGTGACTTTCTATTTGCTGGCCCGTGTTAACCTCTAGAGAATACAATCTGTCCCCAGGGAGAGATGGGAAGTTAATGAAGTGAATGGCTGGATAAGTAGTGAAGCTTGGTATCGCTCTCTCTCTTGCTCTCCCTCTCTTACGTTTAACCACTAAAGAGACATCAGAGCCCGCGGCAAAGTCTAGAAGGTCTAGCCGAGGTAAGCTTGTGCTCAGTGGGTTCATAAGCGCCGAACGGCTGCTGACACCCTGAAGCTCACATCTACACAAACATCGAAGCAAAATTTCAAATAAAGGTTGTTTTTATTAACAAATCACATATTTAAAGTCTAAACAAGTACATTCTTGCTTAAAAAACACTTAAAACTACATTCCGTGAAATGAAAACAGTATTATTTATACAATTGTATTGAATTTGGGCATTCGCCGTGACACTCACTGTGAGAAATACTGCGAGTGGTGATACAAACGATAAAGTGGTTGGGTTGGAATTCTGATATCACTAGAATATTGCACTCCTCACGGCCAATCAGATTCAAAGACCAGAAAGAACTGTTCTGAATATATAATGATATGTACCAGTCAAAAGTTTTTAAACAGTAAGATATTTAATGTTTTTTTTTTTTTTTTAAAGTCTCTTCTGCTTATCAAGCCTGCATTTTTGAGCCAAAGTACAGCAAAAAAAAAAACAGTATTTTTTTTTTTAAAATATTTTTACAATTTAAAATAACTGTTTTCTATCTGAATATATTTTAAAATGTAATTTATTCCTGGGACCAAAATTATTATTATTATTTTTTACATTACTCCAGTCTTCAGTTTCACATGATCCTTCAGAAATCATTCTAATAAGCTGATTTGCAGTTCAGGAAGCATGTTTATTATTATTATTATCAATATTTAAAACTGTTTTTTTTTCAGGATTCTTTGATAAACAGAAACATACAAAGATCAGCATTTATCTGAAATAAGCTTTTGTAACAATACACGATCCCATTCAAATCCTTGAAGTCAATATAATATATATATATTTTTTTATTATTTATTATTTATACTAATACTTTTATTTAGCAAGGATGCTTTAAATTGATCAAAAGTGATGATGAAGAAATGTATTTTGTTACAAAGATTTCTATTTCAGATAAATGCTGTTCTTTCTACTTTCTATTCTAACCTGAACAAATTCTGCTCAGCTGTTTTCAACATAATAATAATAAATATGTTTTTAACATTTAACAGCAAATCAGAACATTAGAACGATTTCTGAAGGATCATGTGACTTGAGTAATGATGCTAAAATTCAGTTTTGAAATCACAGGAATAAATTACATTTTAAAATATATTCAAATACAAAAGTTATTTTAAAAAGTAAAAATATTTCTACATTTGTACTGTTCAAAAACTTTTGAATGGTGTATATATATAAACATTGTTAACTTATATTGATATATTGATATGATTACTTTATTAAAATATTGATATGAATTAACAATGAACAGAAGTATATTTCTAAATTATATTAAATGTTGTAAAAACTCAGTAGTTACTGCAATAACAACCTGGATATATAAGATATATAACAAGTAATATAGTAAAATATATGAGAATATAGGAAAATATACTTTTACCTCTTACCTGTTTTTTTTTTTTTTCATATTTTTCTGTTGGCGAGACAAACCCCTGGAGATACAGGTGAACTTTTTTGACATTAGTTTAGCACCTTTGGACTTACCAATAATATTAAAAGCATGGTTTGCAATGTTATTGAGAAACCCAGCTTGATATAATTATGTCTTGTTTAGAAAGGCACAGTCATACTGTCCTGTGAAACCATTTAAATCAAGTAGTACAATGTCCTGGCAGGAGATCTGGCACAAAACACCTGATTTTGCATTCATCATGATTGATGCTCTCTGTATATGCTATTACTCTACATTGCCTGCTATCAAAGAACAGAGCTGCTTTCATATGTATTACACTGTTTGGATTTTAACAGGAGTATGAAATGAATTACGCATGCAGTTTCCCCTTTGGTTTATATATGTATGTGTGTGTTCCTCTCGCTCCCGCTGGTCTTTCTTTCCAAAGGTAATTAAATGTGGTGAGTCTGCTAGCTGCTAGCCGAGATGCCAGCGGTGGACACTGTTCGCCGTAGGCACACGTGTCACCAGAAGAAGATTGAGTCTAATGTCCTTGGAGTAACTACAGTACGAACCCACAGGGAGCGGATTGAGCTGGTTATTATCCTGGCGGAGACAGGCCCCTGATGAACTTTTATTTGTACACAAGAGGTACGCTGATCGCCTAATACTTTATCATGGGGGCATGATTTTTTTTTTTATGGAGAAAATCAAAATGTTTCATTGGGCTTGAATTAGCTGTGTCCTTGAGTGCAGTTGCGTAACAGGCACATACACAAACACACTCACACTTACAGTTCCCTGGGCGTCGTTGAAAGTTACCTTGAGATGTCAGCAGAGCCGGGGCCCCTGGAAGCATTGATTGCTCCTTAATCTGCAGTCTCATGTGCCTTCCAGTTAACTCCCTCACTCTGTCTCTCTAGCCGCGCTGTCGCAAACCATTCATCGCTAATGGCTGCTCATTTCTCCTCTTTTCTCACATTCTTTTTCTCTGCAAGGGGGTAGAAATCATCTTATGACTAGCATAGTGTGAGCTCCCGTTTCACCAAAACATTACCTTTTAGTACTTTTTTCACAAATGTATGTGCTGTGTGTATGGTTTCTTTTATTCAGCAAGGGTGTGTTAAATTGCTAAAATGTGCTAGAAAAAACTTAAGGTGAATTAAGGGGGATTGGGACAGTTTTTGAAATTCCGCCTTGTGCAAGATTTCTTGACGTAAATTTAAAACATCAGCCCAACACATTAAATATTTATGTAATACTGAAGATGTCAGCTACCCATTTAAGGAGGAAACAATGTTATATTAGAATGAAAGGATATGTGGCATACACTTTTCTGTAAACTGAGCCCCAAAAACGTTTTTTTCATTGATTTAGGGTAGTGTAAGAATATTTACTGTATTGCACAAGTTTATACTTTAATATAATTTTATATGCAATTTTTTCTTTTCTGTTCATCATTATTAAGTGCCTATGTTTATTTCTGTTCAACTTTATTTCTCAGTTCATAAATCTATCCAAAATTCACACAGTACAACACATGTAACTGAGGTAAAAGAAGGCCTGAAGTCCAAAAGTCATTGAAAACATTTAAAAAATCAAATCGAAAAGAAAAAAATAAAAACAAAAAAAGCTTAAGGTCTAAAATAAATAAATTAATTAAAAATGCCGGGTGACCCCATCACCAATTAACAAACACATTTGACCTGCACAAACCTCTAGCAGAAACATGAACATGGTTTATTACTGCAAAAAAGTTTTAATTTTTTTTTTAATTTTGGCAAAAATCTAGCTAGTTCATGAATATTTTTGTGGTTGATTAGGGCTTGCACAAATAAAAAAAAATGGAAACCATTGATTTAGGGCATAAACAACATATACAATGATTCTCTATTACAAGGTCAATCATTTTCTTATTTACCAAAGCCTTTAAGCACTGTCCCAGTCACCCAATATTATGCTTTCCCATTTGTTGGGACAAAATAAAAACAACCTTTTGGAAAATAAAAACATGATATTAATCATTTTTTACTGATTTTGTAGAAGTAGTGAATCATATTTATGTTTACATCAAAGCTTTGTATAATATAGTATCTATGACACTGGAGGACCTTATTATGAAAACTAGCAAAAGCACATGTCATTTTCCTCCATTCATGCTTTTCATGGTCAACTTCCTGTTTGATGCATGCCATTTTAATTATGTGGTCTTACACCTAGGACTCAGCAAAAAAAGTTTTTATTTTCCCATTAGGTGAGAAAATAAATTCTGTATAGTTATACTGTCCCATTTTACCTTGTACAATCACTCTTAAAAACAGTATTACAGGTATTTAATAAAATTAGCAGGACAACTGTTTCCAACATTTATAATAGGCAGTACATTAGAATGATTTCTGAGAGATCACGTAACACTTAAGACTTTAGTAATGATGCTGAAAATATATTTTAAACGGGCAGTGTCTCCTCAAAATATTGGATGAGAAAAAAATTTGCATTACAAAAATAAACGCCTATATATATATGTGTGTGTGTGTGTGTGTGTGTAAAGTGTATAAATCACTTATTTTTGTAAAGAAACATTGTCCAGCAGCGACACCAGCAGGTAAAGTTACAGCAGGAGTCTGCGTCTTTCCTAAACGCGCAAGTCACGTAAGAGGAGGCAACGCCTCCATCGCGATCTGATTGGATGTAACTGGTTATGTTCGGCTGTGATTGGTTCATGCGATAAATCCCGCCTTTTGTGTTTGTGCGCGTTCAGCGTTCGTAAATCAGTCTGAATGAACAATGTAATGGCCTTAATGGGAAGACTAATAAAAAAAGTAAACAACTCACACATTTTATATATAGACACTTTTTATGTCAAAATAAGTCTTAAAATGGTATGAAAACATGGTCTGTGGGAGTTTTTAGTGAGTAATCAACTTCGTGAAATTTAAAGTAAATCTGTGTCTGTGACTGACGATCCTAAAAATCCAAAGAGTTAAAAGCTAACTATTAAAAAGAATAGCTGAACATAAGTTCACAAATGAATGAAATAAAACCATAGACCATTTTGATTGATACTTTATTTTTATCTATGATTTAAAGGTTACTTCAGCAAATTACATAATGTTTTTACAAATACTGTAAGAAAATCAAAACACAATAACAGGGACTGAGTTCATTTAATAAATACGATCGCACCAAACAGAAACAATTTCACGGAGCACAGAGTTGAGGTCAAAGAAAGATCAAAAATAAAGAAACAAAACATTACACCAAAAATTTGTATATATTTATATATATATAAAATCTTTACAGTAATAAAACTCTTGTCTTCTACAAAAATAATCTTCCTTACTCTTAAGAGAGAAGTGGCAGCGCTGGGTTATGATTTCCCGGCTGCCACAGTTTGTCCATTCAAACCTCATAAAGTGTCTTGTTTTGTAGCCAGTGGTTTTAACAAAAGCTCTGTTTTCAGTCTAAATGTACAACTCAATTTAATAATTAAAATGTATTTATCTTCAGCCACCAGGTTTGAAGTGATGTCATTTGTAGATTGACTCTATCATACATGATTTTTGTTTTTCGGCCTTTCAGCGGAAATAACTGAATGATATTGCTATTGTTCCTTTAAATAGCCCCTTCCCTTACCCGCAATGCCCTGCACTCGTTTGATTGACAGTTCTCAACTCATAACTTCAGTCTTGTCATCCATCTCCTCATATTCAAAAGACAGCGTCAGACCGCAGCGTGTGAAATTATGAAAATATAATCTGTACTGTGATTGTGTCAAGTCCATAGTGAATTGTCTCAGTACGAACATCCTCTACTGCTGTGACATGATATTTATACGCCGTGTACAAAAGGTGACGGACAAGGACAATTGAAATAAAATTAGCCATTAAAATCCCCTTTTAAACATGCTGTTTTCAATATCCTGACAATTTGGTGATAAAGATGACCTCCATTTACATTCAGTGGTGGATGAGAATGGACTGACTGACAATAGCTGTAATATAACCTTGATATTCAAATGAAAACACACTGAAATAACAGAAAAGGGAAGCAAATAGTCCATAGATATAACTATAAGAAAAAGAATATCCGTACTGAGTGTGACATGATGACGAGGAGCATGACCTCTGACGTGTGTAACAGCACCATTATATCAAACTGGAGGACATGCAAAAATGGTCTCTGTTTTACTATTGTATCGTTATTGTACTAAATATATGTGTATTGTACAAACCAAACTTACATTCTGGCACACATTTTAAATTAAACTTGTCATTGGCTATCCAAATCAGTCATATTCCAATATTGACAAGCTGTATGAAGTTGTTAAAAACTATGGGAAAAAAAAAAAAAAAAAAAAGTAAAAATAAAATACAAATTAAATGTAAAAATGAAACAATAAAATAAAAACATTAAAAGAGAAAATAAAATAAGAATGTAAAAATAAAATAATTACATTTTAAAATAAAATAAAAAATGAATAAAATAAAATGTGCATTTAAAAAAAAAATTAAAGTTTAAAAACAAAACAAATTGAATTTAAATTAATAAAATAAAAAAAAACAATAAAAATTTAATCAAATTAAAATGTAAATAAAATAATTACGTTTGAAAATAAAATAAAATAATTGAATAAAATACACATTAACACAATAAAATAAATATAATAAAATAATAAAGAAATAAAATAGTAAAATAAAATATACATTTCAAAATAAAATTAAATAAAAATTGAACTTAAAAATAAAGTCATAAAATTAAACTTACATTTTAAAATAAAATACACGTTTAAAAAAAAACTAAATGTTAAACTTAAAAATAAAATAGAAAACAAAATACAGTAAAAAATTAATTCAAATAAAATAAGTCTTTAATTTGAAAATAAAATAAAATATAATTAAATAAAATACACATTGAAAAATAAAATAATTTAAATTTGAAAATAAAATAAAGAAATAAAATAGTAAAATAAAACTTACATTTAAAAATAAAATAATAAAATAAAATACATGTTTAAAAACAAAAAATGTTAATGTTAAGTAGAAAATAAAATAATAACAATTTAAGTAAAATAAAATAAAACTAATTTGCAAATTAAATAAAGAAATATAATAATTAAATAAAACACATTTAAAAAATAAATAAATCTGAAAATAAAATAAAATAAAGAGATAAAATAATAAAATAAAATATACATTTAAAAATAAAATTAAACCTAAAAATAAAATAAATGATAATAAAATAATAAAACACATGTTTTTTGACATGAAATGCAGGTTCATTTAAACAGGGTTATGCTGTGAATTGCTGGCAATTTTTGAATAGCTGAAACCATCAACTTGTTACTATATATATATATATATATATATATATATATAGTTATTTAATAATTAGTGGATTAAGGTCTGTATGACGCCTTCCATACGTGACACAAATTATTTTGATTCGTTAGTATTAGTCGATTCATCAACTGCTCATAGTTTCCCTGTGATTTTATACTGCTCATATGAAAAAAGAGGGAAAGTTTAAAAAAAGTCTTAAATATTTAAATATGTACTTACACATTCATACATTCATATCCGTCAGCCTGTACAGTTCACTTTTGGTATGTCATGACTGAATTTAAATGCACCAAAAATAACAAATAAACAAGCGAAATGAAAGCATAAATCATGTAACTCTGTGAGTGCACATAAATTATTCAATACAAAACTGTTTATGAAACACGAGACACAGTATATGATTATCATCTTCTGCTTGGCCATAATGTCTCAAGAACATGAAGTTAGTTTACACAGCATATCGTGACACTGATTGATATGTATCTGTAAACCAACAGTCAGTTATTTCTACGTAGAAACACAAAGAATTTATTCTACTAAGAAAAAAAAGTACTTTGATATTGCAGAGAAGCAAAACAAGATAAACACGCTTTAACATTAACCCTGTTTCATGAATAAAGGCATGAAACTCATAAAATTAGTGGTAAAATCTACATTTCTGTGTTACATGTAAAGTACAGATGTGCTAGATATAGTTTTACAAAATGAAACCCAGGAAATGTGTTTCATTTTACAATAATTATTAATAACTTTACATTTTATTATTATGAAAACACTCTCAAAATGTCACATATCCGTGTTTCACGCTCATGAATACTGTACTGCCACTGTTAGAGATAAAAATAAACAACAGGTAACCAAGTATAATTGTCTTTTTTTTTTTTTTTTTTTTTCTCCACCCTTCATGCTGGCCTTTCCCTCGGACTTTGTACACACTGGCATCTTTATAAATGAACAGCATCAAAAATGTTTTATTGAATACACAGATGTATAAAAAAGCTGTACAAAGTTTGTTCTAGTATTCACAGAGCACAGTAAAGTTAATGTCCAACATGCACAAGTACTGAATAAAGCTTGAAACCTTTGTGTCCGCATGACCAAAGTCCTTGACATGGCGGAGGCTAGAGTTCAAACGTCGATGTATGTAGGAAGATCTGATGAGAATTTGACACGTGGATGAGGTTTGATGCATTCTGGGAAATACGACGACAACAAAATGACAATAAAAAACAAGTCACTATTTATTCTTTTCCAGAACCTTAACTGAACTGCAGAATTATAAATAAATAAATAATATTTCAGATTTATATAAATGATTATTATTATTTTAGAATTATAAAATAATAAATATATAAAATATATAGGATTATCAAATAAAATAAAATGATAATTAAATATATTTTTAATTTTATTTACCATGATACATTTAAGAATCATTATTATTATTAAATAATTCAGTTATTATTTTAAATCGTTTAAAATATTTTTATTATATTAATAAAACATCGATATTTTTGCTGTTTTATTTATATCACCATTAACTTAATATGAAAATGTAATATTTAATTTTTAATTACCATTATATATTGTTTTAAATCTTTTTTAAATATATTTAATATAAATGAAAAATATTAAAAATAATTGAATATATATATTTTTTAATTACCATTATTATTTTAGAATCATAATTATTAATAAATAATTTAATTTTTATTGTAATTTTTTTGAAATATTTGAATATAAATGAAAAAAATATTAAAATAAGTAATAATTGAATATATATTTAATTTCTAATTACCATTATATATTATTTTAGAATCATAATATTATTTTAAATCGTTTAAAGTATGTTTTAAATATTATTTTAATATTTTTACTGTTTTATATCACGATTAATTTAATACCAGAATAAAAAAAATGGATAAGGTTCGATGCATTCTAATAAATACAGAATTAAAATGAAAATAAAACATTAAATTATATTTTTAAAAATATTTAAAATAAAACAATTACATATTTTTGAACTCAACTGCAATGTAAAAAAAGAAACGAAAAATAAACAAATTGTAAAAATAAACAACACTATATATCTATCTCTCTCTCTCTCTCTCTCTCTCTATATATATATATAGTAATTTAAAAATAAATAAATGTATTGTTTTCTATCTATCTACCTATGTATCTATCTATCTATCTATCTATCTATCTATCTATCTATATATCTCTCTATATATATATTCTAATAATTATTAAATTATAAATCTATGTTGAATTGTTGAAATGTTATATTATATAATGTATTTATATTTTTTGTAAAAACTAAAAAA
>JAHKKF010513802.1:0-15368 GCA_019740295.1 Labeo calbasu
ATGAACGCACATCGAAGACTGACACAGAATTTTTTTTTGTTTTATTTGCGCACAAAAACTATGCTCGTAGCTTGACAACATTACGGTTGAACCACTGATATCACTTGGACTACTTAAACGATGTCCTTGTCCTTGAACATGGTAGTTGCATTGCCGTCTATGCAGGATCAGAAAGCTCTTGTATTACATCAAAAATATCTTAATTTGTGTTCCGAAGATGAACGAAGGTCTTACGGGTTTGGAACGACATGAAGGTGAATAATTTATGACGTGAACTATCCCTTTAAGTATATACAGGTTTTGCACTTATGTTACCTGGATGCGCAGCCATAATGGTGATACTAAACAATAGCATGGTTTGCACAGTTAATGTACTACAGAATACGTTGATCTGCTAATTCATGCTTTCTAAACCATGGAAAAAAAAATGTGGAAGTTGCTAAATCATATAGAGAAAGACTTAGTAAGCAGGAAAGGGTGCAATATTTTGACAAACTAAAGTTAATAGGTAGGTAAGATACCTACGTATAAGCAGTATTAATTAAGATATTGGTCTAATGTTGATAAGAACAAACACGAATGTTGTCAAGACTCTTGGAATTTCTGGTTCAGTTTGGCCAACCACAAACACCTGTTGTTCCTCAGTGTTTTGCACTTTTTTCCCTAATTTGTTATAACTTTTGACAGTCTGTGGTACTCCAAATGTTTTTTCCAGTGTGACCAAGAGACAGAGCTCATTTAGGCCACACCCACACTGGGGGGTCAATGTTCTCCATTGATTTTGTGTTGCGAGAAGCTGCCTCCTTGTCATTTCTGCTGCTATGTGACAAGGTGTACAGCAGGGGTCCCCAATCCTGGAGATCTACCTTCCTGCAGAGTTTAGTTCCAACCCTGATCAAACACACCTGTCTGTAATTATGAAGTGTTTTTTCAAATCATAATTAGTTGGTTCAGGTGTGTTTAATCAGGGTTGGAGCTGAACTCTGCAGGAAGGTAGATCTCCAGGAACAGGGTTGAGCACCCCTGGTGTACAGTAAACAAGCTAAAAACACAGAACTGCATTTTTATAAGCTGTCGACCCAAAAAAACGAGCGTTTAAGAACACAAATAGTTGTAGATGTCAGGGTTGGGCCATTCAGTTGGATCATTTCTCCAACAAAAGGAAGGTAAGAAAAAGGAGCACTGACATAGACCAATGAAATTTAGTTTTTCAATACATCACCTCCTTTCAGGTTTACATAGGTTGGTTAAATAATCCTTTGACTTGTTTAAAAGTAATTAATTTTTCCTGTAACTGATTAGGTTTCCCTCCAGTAGTAATATGACACATTGCGCTCTACTTTTGTGTCCCTAAACACTCGTTTTTTTGGGTCGACAGCTTATAAAAAAGGTAGTTCTGTGTTTTTTAGCTTGGTTACTGTACACTTTGTCACATAGCAGCTTTTAGACGTTTTTTTGTTATAAGTCACAAATGACAAGGAGGCAGCTACCTGCAATGTACAAAGTCAATGGAGCGCGTTGGATTAATCACATCTGCGTTTATTCCTAATTATTTCTACTTTCATCATGTGATATGTTTTAGTTTTTACCAGTGTTTCACAGTTGTAGCCTTTTCTGTCTTTGTTGTCAAGAGAGTCTAGTCACGTCAAGTGGCTTAGACATGGTGATTGAAGCTTGACTCTTTGTTGAACTGTAGCGCAGAGGCAGAGGGCTCTTGGTCTCAGCTCAGCAAACTCTGAGTGCAAGGCATATATTCAGAAAGCTTCCAGCATTTCAGAGAGCTCACATATCGCAGTGCTGACCACGTTCAGTGGCCATGACAGCATCTGCTGCCACTCTGAAGAAACCCCAACCTTTGCTGGTATAGACAGAAAGACAGATAGATCATTTTTATTCTTCAAGAGTCTTGGTGACGTCCTCAAGGTCAGATTAGCTCTCCTATCATGATAGGGATCCTCTATTTCTTCTTTTTCACAGCTGTGATTGCTCGGCCACACAGGCAAACCCACCTCACAGAATTTCTGACCTAGCTGCTATTTGAGTTGTGAAATTCAGATGAAGAGACTCTCTAAATTGCCAGAGGCACTCAGGCCACTTTAGGGAAAGTGAACAGGAAGTCCACTGACAGAGAGTTCCTCTTCAGCGTTCAAGGGCAAAATGAGCACACAAGTACAGCCCAGAGAGTGTTTATTTGATAAAGGGCTGCGTGAGTGTCTCACTGACAAATAGCATGAAATAAAAAGGTGGATTTACTAGAAACAAGGGAGATGAGCAGGAAAGGTCTTTTATTACACTCTGTTTGATAATAAGAAGTGCTTATTAAATTTGCCACTAGAGGGTGCTGTAATCTTGTTAAAACACCTGTGATTGTTCACACCCTTCACCCATGGAGGAACTTAGAAAGTGGCCTTCTGAAGATATGCTGACCTGAGTCATCTATACAGTATAATATGTGGAGCTATCAGGTTACATTTCTTGTTATCTCAGTGTCAGTTTATGCTGGTGCATGACAAGTTTATTTAAAGGATTAGTTCACTTCAGAATTCAAATTTCCTGATAAATTACTCACCCCAGTGTCATCCTAGATGTTCATGTCTTTCTTCAGTCGAAAAGAAGGTTTTTGAGGAAAGCATTCCTGGATTGCTCTCCATATAATGGACTTCAATGGGGATCAGTGGGTTGAAGGCCCAAATTGCCCCTTCAAAGGGCTCTTTAAAAGGCTTTTTAACCAGAAATGCTCATCTTGCACTAGCTCTACGATGCACGTCTACAACTTCGCATTTAAGGTCATGCATGGTTAGTTCTTCGTCTGTATATTCTGGTTCAAAAAGGTAGGGTAGGGTGAAAAACTCCATCTCATTTTCTCCTCCAACTTCAGAATAGTCCAACAACATTTTTTGTAAACGGCGTTTGACTTTTTTTGCACGTTTGCTTTGTAAACACTGGGTTGGTACTTCTGCCCGCGTGACCTTTTCAACGTGACTACGTAACACGTGAAGTCGAGCTAGTACAAGATGGGCATTTGTGGTTAAAAAGTTTATTCACTCTTAAAAAAAAGGTGCTTTTAAAATTTTTTTCTAAATGGTTCCATAAAGAACCTTTCTGTTCCACAAAAGGTTCTTTGTGGTGAAAGAAGGTTCTTCAGATCATAAAAAAAGTAAGAAAGGGATGGTTCTTTAAAGCCTTTGACTGAATGGTTCTTTGTGGAACCAAAAACGGTTCTTCTATAGGATTACTGTGAAGAACTTTTTAAAGCACTAGATAAGACCCTTATTCCTTGGCTGGGATCGTGTAGAGCCCTTTGAAGCTGCGCTGAATCTGCAATTTGGACCTTCAAACTGCTGATCCCCATTGAAGTCCACTATTTAGAGAAAAATCCTGGAATGTTTTCCTCAAAAACCTTACTTTCTGTTCGACCGGAGAACATCTTGGATGACATATGGGTAAGTAAATTATCAGGAAATTTTAATTCTGGAGTGAACTAATCCTTAAATGCATCCTAGATGATCGAATTATGGCCAAACCCTGAACCCTGAAAATGGCCTTCTGAAAGTCGTCTCGATGTTATGCAACTAAAAGTGAACATTTACAGTATGTCTTTAGTTGAAGGTTTAACTAATTAATTTTAGAATTAATTATTTTTAGTATTATTTCAGTTAACAGATTTGGCCTTGAACCTGCAAGGCTACTTGGTCTGCATCTTTATTTTTTATTTTTTAATCAATTTTTGCTGCTTGTTATCTGCTTAGCATCTCAAAAAAGCATCTCAAGGAACTGCCAATTTCAGTTGCTCAGGTAAGGAATCAATTTTGATCTAAAGTCCTGATTATCTATTCTTAAATAATAGAAAACCTAATCCTGCGATATAATAACACATTTAATGGCACTATTATGAAACTGACTTTCTAATGTAAGCATTTTCAATATTTAATTTTCATCATTCTGAATAATGGCTATTTTTGACAAGTGGAAAGTTCAAGAAAAAACAAAATTCAGATGTGCCGTCTGTTATATACTTTTTCAGCACTTACTATCTGTTTTGAGCATGGTGCTGCCTTGGGGTAATTTATGATGGTGTTTGTTGTACCTCATGGCTTTGTTGCATATAAGCCTTCATGTTCTTTGATATTCTCTTTGATTTTGGTGAGCTGTCTGCCGTCTCTTGCTCTGTTTTGATATCTGATAGGATTTCAATCTCGAGGCTTGTGAAGTGTCGGAGTTTTGTTTCACATCTCTCTAGTAATTTCGCCTCAACTCATACAGGCTTCAACCGAACTCGCCAACACCTGTTCATTTGCTTCCCTCACCATCTGTCCGTTTTCCATTGTGCCGTTTAAGATGGCTCATTAGAGAAAATCCATATAGATCTGAGGTGCTGCTGCTGAGTGTTTCCTGGTAGGTGCGTTTTGGCTGCAGTGGATGGAGCGCTAAATTAAATTTTCATGGAGGGCCTGAGGAAGGCTAATTGCTGCCTCATCTTAATGTCACCGAAACCGACGTGAATAAAAAGAGCTGATATGGCATTAAAAGCAACCGTAGTGCTTCACGCCAGTTTCCCTTCGTCAGTACAAGGAACTTAACTTAATTTGTAAATTAATGTTATTGAGCTGGCACAGCAGGGAAATCCCTCTAGTGTTCCTCATTTTAGGGAGCTTTTTATTGGTCTCATTTTATGTTCTCCTCCATATCCAATAACGGGATTCTTTTCTCTTTTTTTGGCTGTCTGATTTGTTTTCTTCCATTGTGCTTATGCTTGGCTAAAAATAAGAGTACTGTCGTTAAAGGATTGAATTTCATTTTTTCTAGAGAGGATGTAAACATACTCATTCAACATCTCTCGTTCCACAAAGTCATGTAAACGTCTCCATCTGTGAGAGGCTGCAGGCTCCAAACTATCTTACAGTGCCACGTCTGTGTTTTCTAATACATGAGGACTTGCCTCACAGACCGACCTCCTTTTTTATCTGTCTTTGTCTGACAGAAACCCCAAATTGTGGCAAGTTGAAACGACTTTTGCAACTTTATAAATCATTTGCCTCTTAACCGACGTTCTTATTTCAGTAACTTGCATCAGCCAGACTTCCGGTGATTTATTACCCAATTACTCTGCCCGCACACCTTGCGTTTAAACTCCTGAATCTTTCCCAATCATTCGCGTCTGTCTTTGCGGTTTCACATATGAGTGCTCGCAGGCATTTGGTCCTTTTGTGAGCGCGCTGAGCAATGGAAAAACCTGCGGTCCTCTCTGAACGCCCCACCTTCTTCTGTGCACCTGCATTTGCATGCAAAGCAAGCAGCCGTGCACTGCACTGAGGCATCCAGCGCTGTGAAATGTGTAGAGCGCTGTTGGTGTTTTGGTGGTGATCAGATTTATTGCCAGAGGCGCCTGAGTCACAATACGATAAAACAGGGGTGGGTGACAGTCGGGGATGCTGTGTGGCCATTAGCGTTTACGTCCAGGCATATACCCCACACGATGAGGATGAAAAAATGGTGTCTAGTCAGCTGTCCTCCGGTGTTGTAGCAAAAGCAAAGCCAGAAGGGCTCTAAAAGAGCTGCTGTTATGTGCATCTGCAGTTAAGAGAGTCATCATATCTCTTCGGATCTCATTATCAAACCATGCTCTGTTTGTGAGCCCTCAAGCAATTTAGAATTAAAAGCAAAACATTTAGAGCTAAAAACAAACTTTAGATTCCATATCATCAAAAGTGATCCCGAAAGAGAACATGTTCAGTTGAATACTATATAAAATGCATGCAAATGTTTATGTCTGATGAAGACATACCTAGCAAAGCTAACTATATTTGAGCTTTTTAAGGATGCTATGTATTTTTAAGTGCACTAATATGACATGATGTAATTATTATTATTTTTTTTTTAGAATGAGTGCAGTATTCATTGGGCTTATTTTATAAACAGGGGTGCACATAAGTTTTTCATTAAAGCTCCTGAAGATGTAGTTTGGTGCTGACACTGCACATAGTGCAAGCTAATAAATATAACTATAAAAATAAAATAATTAATAATAGTAATAATAGTTTTATTGCATTTTATTTAGTTTTTTTTTGCTCATTATTTTGTGATATTTAAAAAAAATACTATATATTCATATGAATTTTCAAAATCATCAAACTTAAAATTAGCAAGCTTTTATTTTCGCAGGTTGCCAGCAAGTATATGTGCGGCCAGTTTTAGCTCTGCCGAGTGAATGTTTTGTGTTCACTCTGAAACCTGCAGCGTGTAGACTGTATTTATGATTTCATTTCAAATTCTTATAAAATATTACAGTTAGTCGATCTAAGAAGTTGATCGTTAACAGCTGTCAACCATGTCGGTACGCAAATGAGCAGTCTGAACTTCTTTACACAGCACACCACAGTGGCATACAAAAGTTTGGGAACCCTTTGAAGAATCTGTGAAAATGTGAATAGTTTTAATAAAATAAGTGAGATAATACAAAATGCATGTTATTTTTTTATTTAGTACTGTCCTGAGTAAGATATTTTGCATATAAGATGTTTTTCATATAGTCCACAAGACAAAATAATAGCTGAAATTATTAAAATAACCCCCTTCACAAATTTGGGAACCCTTGGTTCTTAATACTGTGTGTAGTTACCTGAATGATCTGTGGCTGTTTTTTTTTTGTGATAGTTGTTCATGAGTCCCTTGTTTGTTCTGAACAGTTAAACTGAGCACTGTTCTTCAGAAAAATCCTCCAGCTCCTGCAGATTCTTCATTTTTCCAGCATCTTTTGCCCACTTGAACCCTTTCCAGCAGTGACTGTATGAATTTGGGATCCATCTTTTCACACTGAGGACAACTGTTAAAACACAGCTATTAAAAAGGTTCAAACTTTCACTGATGCTCCAGAAGGAAACATGGTGCATTAAGAACCAGGCGGTGAAAACTTTTTGAATTTGAAGATCAAGGTAAATTGTACTTAATTTGTCTTCCGGGAAACATGCAGCTATTTTATGTTGCTTCCGAAAGGCAGTACTAAATGGAAAAAAATATATATTTCAACAATATAAGAAAAATTTGGACATCTTCATCCTCTTCAAAAGTTTTCACCCCCAGATCTTAATGCATCGTGTTTCCTTCATCAGTGGATGTTTGAATGTTTTAATAGTTGTGTTTGAGTCCCTCAGTTGTCCTCAGTGTGAAAAGATGGATCTCAAAATCATACATTCGCTGCTGGAAAGGGTTCAAATATGCAAAAGATGCTGGAAAACTGAGGAATCTGCAGGAGGTGGAGGATTTTTCTGAAGAATAGTACACAGTTTAACTGTTCCGAACAAACAAGGGACTCCCGAACAACCAAAAAAAAAAAAAACAGTCGTAGATAATCCAGGTAACCACATGCAGTATAAAGAACCAAGGGTTCCTAAACTTTTGAAGGGGGTTATTTTACTAATTTCATAAACATATTTTATGTAAAATATCTTACTAAGGACAGTACTAAATAAAAATAACATGCATCTTGTATGATCTTATATGATTATGTTAAAATTATTCACATTTTCACAGATTCTGCAAGGGGTTCCCAAACTTTCGCATGCCACTGTATGTCAACAAAACCCACCTAAATGCTACTCAAAATTTGCCCTAACCTAGCCTGCATTTGAAAGAAGTCGCCCTGTAAAAAAACATGTTCTGGGGAGTAAAATACACTTTTTTTTTTTTCTTTTTTTGGCTAAATATCACATAATTGGGTTGCTCTAACCTGCGGACATGAAGACAACCCATGGCAACAGTGTTAAGGTAGCCCAATTCCGTGGGAAAACCACAGACTTGCCAACACTGACTTATGTTTATAACATGTTTATAACATGTTTCCGCTAAATTCAACAAATAAAGCTACAAAATATACTAGGATATATTCAAAACAGTGATTTAAAAAACTATTTAATCTCTGTAATCGCTTTTTGCTACAAAATGATAGACCAAAATGGCATGGATTTGAATAACATTATAGATCCTTTCATTTTTATATTCATGATTTTACACTTTTAAAGGAATAGTTAAAAATGAAGATTTGATGGAAATGTACTCACCCTTAAGCCAGCCAAGATATAGATGAGTTTGCTTCTTCATTAGAACAAATTTGGGGATATTATGGACCAGTATTTTGCCCAGAAGTGAGAGTTTAAAGTTAAAACGTCGCAATGATAGATTTGTTTTTTACAAACTTGCAGTTTTTAATTAATGTTATTTGATGGACCGGAGTCGTGTGGATTATTGTGATGTTTTTAGCAGCTGTTTGGACTCTCATTCTGACGGCACCCATTCACTACAGAGGATCCACTGGTGAGCAAGTGTTGTAATGCTACATTTCTCCAAATCTGTTCTGATGAAAAAACAAACCCATCTATATCTTGGATGGTCTGTGGGTGAGTACATTTTCAGAAATTTTTATTTTTGGCTGAGCTATTCATTTAACAAATAGAATTTTAAAATATGCTAGTATTTTATTGATTGAAACATTTTCTACAAAATAATAGGCCTAAATGCAGACTCAAATAAATAAATAATGACATTTTTATATGAACTAATTACACTTAATAATGCACAAAACCAGGTTTTCAAGCTAGGAGAAGCCAGTGATCTGTGCACTCAGTTGTGTGCATGCTTGATATTCTGTCTGATGTTTACAAGCCTAGCTTCATTCATTCACATTTTTGAATAGTGAGGGCTGAATACATCATGTTCTATTTCTCTCTGTGGCCCATTTTCCGAGGCTCGGTCAGTCCCCACTCACTGTTTTATGATGAAGTCATTGCTTGTTCCAGCCTGGTCAACCATGACAGTCAAGCTCTTATTAACAGCGTGGCAAGATCCCTCACTCAAAGCAAGAGAGACCTAGAGCTCTGCCACACCTGCTATGTCGGAGTACATCATTGCTCCTGGCATATTGAATGTCTGGATGGGCTCCAGACTCTCTCAGCTCGGTGGAGGTGGGGAACAGCCAGAGCTGTGTGCTGAATGGGAGAGATATAAGCAAATAACCTCAGCTGAACCTAGCTATGCTAATCATTGGCAAAAGGAACGCCAAGGCTGAAAAACAATAGAATACCAATCTGTTTACTGGGTGATTGTTTAGTGGCCCAAGTTACAGATGAAACCTGCCCTGTGTTCATAGGCAGGTGTTCAAGAGTTGTTCAATACAGTGGGAGAAAATAAAGCACTGGACAGGCAAAGCTTGCACTCTTTATTAAATAACACAATGTGTTAGTCAAAAACTGTTTGATCAACCAGTGTTAGCTAGCCAATTTGAGTATGTTTAAGGTTCACCAACAGGTAGCCTTACAATGAAGTTGAAGTTGCAATATACTGTAAATAACAAGAGATCTTCCATATTGTGATGTATCTTCTTCCTATCTTCATCCTAGCGTGTGTCTCGCATTGGTGGAGTCTCTGCTTGTCTGCACGCCTTTCGCCACTTGGCTCGGTCCAACACATTGTCAGAGGCGGTATTGACTGCACCGATTTGCCACTGCTTCTTCAGACGACCGTGCGGTCGTTGTCCAGGTGGTGATAAATGGCGGCCGTTTTAGCCACTTGTATCATCACTACTTTTGATGACGTGGTCATACCAGCAGAGTTGGGCTCTTGTCAACTATAGGAGCCACACCCATGCATCTTCAGACATCTTCATTCATGACTCGGTCGAGTCACGTAAGGCCAAGGAACCACTGGAGCATCTTCAATCTCCATACCGTGGAGCAGTGATTTTCAATTCTGGTCCTGGGGACCTACCGCTCTGCACATTTTTATCTGACAGATTTGGTGCAGTTCATGGAGTTCTCACCAAAAGAGCTGTTGATCTGAATCAGGTGTGTTAAATAAGGGAGACACACAAAATGTGCAGAGTGGTGAGTCTTCAGGACCAGGATTGAAAACCACTGCCGGGGAGGGTCTGCCCATGGTTGGTGGTGGCTGGCCAGCACTTGGAATCGTACAGCGCGACTGGGCATAAGATTTTGTAGATCTTGCCCTTGGCCTTGATTGCTGTGGGCATTTGGTGGTCACAGAGAACGCCCGTAACTTGACACTTGAGCCATGGCGCAAGAACAGTTGACCTGGCTGCGGGCGTCAGGGAGGGACATGTCGTCGCTCCTGATGAGCGAACCGAGATATTTAAATTCGGTGACCTTGTTCAGTGGCTGCCCTCTAACTCTGATCATCCCGTCAGCCTTGGGCCCGCATTTCATGTTCTCAGTCTTCTTGATGTTAAGGCGCAATCAGTGCACATCTAGCCGCTCGCTCCAATTTTGCACTTGACCTTCGAGCCCAAAATGGAATTGATAGCTTGGAAGATATCGTCAGCGAATTGAATAGCCTGGATATCTGCTGTGGCCATGCAAAGGATGATAGGAGCGGTGCACGCCGATGGTGATTGAGAATGATTTGGACAAGCTGGCGGGGCATCGGACGACGCTGATGGTGTTGGCATAGAAGAGCTGGATCCACTGTACGTACTTCTCGGAGGTGCCGTGAGAGCGGAGGGAATGCAACTGTGATGTATATACAAGTGGAATGGAATATCAAAAAAATAAAATCCAAAATTAAACATGGATGGATGAATCGATCCCGATAAGATCAATAATATGCATTTACAAAATAAATAGCGTGAATTTGCATTTTATCTCAAAAGTGTACCTTGTGAACTGAAAAAAAAAGTAAAAGTTAAATAAAACGTATATATGCAAAAATATAAATAAATAACAAGAAGTCAGAGGTGACAGGAAGAGAATAAAGTGCATTTTAAAGAATCATTTTATGTAGAATTTGTGTTAATATTGTGTTGTCAGTTCGATTAAAAAAATGAATTAATGATTACTTAATTAGCAATTAATTAAGTAATCGCACATTTTTTTGTCATTGATGGAATTTTTTTATCAGTCACAGAAAAATCTAAAGGCTGTCCGTCATTTTGACGGATTACACTGAGGGTGATCTATTGTTAATTGTAGCTGTAATTCCCACCCCTGTCCAGCTGGTGACGAGTGCGTGCCAGTGTGGCAGCAGAGCAGGGGATACAGAACAAAAACGGAACTATCACAAATGTTTTCCTATGCGTTTGATTACGCACAGGCTCACACCTCAGATTCGTTTGTGAGCCGGCAATTTTTGGGTACTTCGCATTTTTTGAAAAACATACTTTTGCGAACTAGTCCTATGTTTTTCGCCTGATCAGAACCAAACCAGTGCAGAAAGATTCTCTGGAGAATTCTCTGCCTATAACTCCTGAACAGAATGAAATATATCTGCCAAATTCAGAACACTTATATAAGAGCTCAATCTGAGGTCACAGGAAAAAAAAAATCGCAGAGCTTGGCCACTTGGTGGCGCTATAAGATTGGCTAGAACTGCGCAACCGTTTGTCCTATCAACACAAATATCGGTGTGCATGGTCTTGGTTTGAAGTGCCTTAAGTGTCTACAAGGACATTTGTATATCTCAAAAAACATGGCTGTCATTGGTCGACAAATTTTAAGCACCTGTTAGCACATAGGCACAATATTTGTGTTGTACAATAGAACTAATCATTCCAGAAAATTTTGCCTCTAGAACAACTGATGTCAATCAAATCGTTTATTAAATGTTTGAGAAGATGTATAAAACCTACTTTTGCAAACTAGCCCTAGGTTTTTCGCTCAATCTGGAAAAGACATAAGATAAGGCCAATAATTATAAAAAAAAAGTTGAAAATTACACTTTGGGAAGCTATAACGGTGTCGTTTAGAAAAGGGGCCTGTCCAAATTTACCCAAAATCCTATAAAGCCTAAAAGAAAACTCAAAACTTCACAAAACCCGCTAAGCACATGTGACAGGTGATTCTACACAAGCATGCTAAGTTTTAAGGGGAACGGACAACGGCTGCTGCTATAACAGTCATAAACATTAAAAAACATATTTATATGGTAAATTACCAGGATTGGCCAAAAATACTTTTTTTAATCATTGATTTAGGTGGTTACAGGCTTGCTAAATGATGTCTTTTTCCATATGTGCTTAAATGCCTTACAGCGCTTGAACCCTAAAGGTCGCTGCTTGCAGCTATATTTATTTATTCTTTTTGAAATTTTGCTCAGAAAGTATAGGTGATAATAGCAAGCACCACAAACAAAGTCAAATTAAGTGCTATTCTGAAATATAGTAGGGCACAATATGACCTCACAGACACTTTGAAGCAAACATGGACAAAGCAGGGCGCTACATGAGAGAGATGGAGGACAGCCTGACAGCCTGAGTCGTACTGACGTGTTTTTATGTTTGTGTTTCAAGAAAGACTTGCCTGTAGCTCTCGGTAAGCCTTCATCACCCTCTATCTGGCGGTTACCATGGCACTCGTGCGTTAGGTCAGGCCGGACCCACAGACCTTTCCTCTGAACACAGCAATCCCAGAGGACCGACTGATGAGAACTAAAATGACAAAAACAAAGCAGATGAACAGCCGGCCGCTGCCACTGCGTTCCTTTTCATTTACCGCTTCTCTTTTGCTTCAGCAAAATAGACTTCAGATTAGGTTTATCTGTCGTAGCAGAGAACGAACATCCAGTCCTTGAAATGCAGCAGACTTTAAAAACATCTTACGTGATTAAGCATCTTTCATCTCTGTGGCCCATCTATCATGTCACAGGCTGTTTCTCTCGGTCGAGAAGCAAGATTACATGATGTTATTTACAAAGAAAGGCGTGCGCTGAACCATGCGCTCGGTGACACATTCACATGTTCCTTTTCGTTGTGGAACAAAAAGTTAATTCGTTTAAAGTCTGAGCATAGAGGGGAAAGTAATTACAGAGCCGAAGAACATTTTCCGTGCCATACAGAGTGTTCACTAATGAAAAAACAGGTGAGTGACTCCGGTAATTAATTTCCAAGGAGACTGAATCAACATATTGAAATTATCGATGTTTATTTGAAGTCCTCCCTTCTGTGGCACATTTATGATGATGCTTCATGGAGTTGGATTGGCTTTTTTTATTTAACTTTTTAAAGATGTAAGTACTTGTAATTAGATTGTTACATTTTAAAATTCATGTCCCGGTTGCATTGTCTTAGTTAAATAAGCATTACTTACACTATCGTAAAAATGTAATCAATATTCTGTTTATTAAAGCCTAGTATGAATCTCAAGTTAGTGTTTTTACTCATTTTACTTTTATTCCAAAAAAATTACTCAAGGCAGTAACAATTTAAACAATATATTTTATTTGTGAACTTTTTTCAGCTTTTCTTTTTAATAGTTAACTTGTAACTATTTTTGAATCATATGCAACTATTACAGAAGGTTCAAACGCTCACTGATGCTCCAGAAGGAAAAACGATGCATTAAGAGGCAGGGGTGTAAACTTTTGAACAGAATGAAAGTGTACATTTTATTATTTTGCCTAAATATCGGATTTTTTCATTTAGTTCTGCCCTTTAGAAGCTACAGAAGATACTTACATGTTTCCCAGAAGACAAAATAAGTTACATTTACCCTGATCTTCAAATTCCAAAAGTTTTCACCCCCTGGATCTTAATGCATTGTGTTTCCTTCTGGAGCGTCAGTGACCATTTGAACCTTCTGTAATAGTTGCATATGAGTCCCTCAGTTGTGCTCAGTGTGAAAAAATGGATCTCAAAATCATACAGTCAATGTTGCAAAGGGTTCAAATACACAAAAATGCTGAAAAAAAAAATAATTTGTGGGACCTTAAGGATTTTTTTGAAGAATAGCAGGCAGTTTAACTGTTCAGGACAAACAAGGAACTCATGAACAACTATCACTAAACATAAAAAAACCAAAAACAAAGCTGTGGATCATTCAGGTAACAACAGTGTTAAGAATCAAGTATATGTAAACTTTTGAAAAGGGTAATTTTTATAAATTCAACTATTAGTTCTCTTGTGGACTATATGTAAATGTCTTTTATGTGAAATGTCTTATTCAGGTCAGTAAAAAAAAAATAACATGCATTTTGTATGACCCCTCTTATTTTGGTCAAAGAATTAACATTTGGCAGATTCTGCAAGGTGTATGAAAACTTTTGACCTCAACTGAAAGTGTGTGAGTTGTTTACTTACTTTTTAAAATTAGTCTTCCCATTAACGCCATTTTATCATTCATTCAGACTAATTTGCGAACATGAACCAATCACAGCCAAACATAACCATTAAAATCACAATTAAAATCATATTGCGAATAAGACATGTGACTTTCCCACATTCATTCTTAATTACCTCCCGACAAACTCAATGCATGCTTTAGGGGGTCTGTTAAAACTCAAGGCGAGAGAGATGGCGGACTCCTGGTGTAACTTTACCTGCTTGTATTGCTGTTAGACAATGTTTCTTAAAATAGAGTGGCTACTTTAAATATATAATATCCTTGATAATATTATCTTGTTCAAAGGGTTGCCAACCGATTGGCTCTTTCCGAACTGTGAACTGTCAACCTTGGCCACCACATGTACATTAACACAATGCAATGTAAACATAGCCAATCAACAAACAGCACAGTCCTTGCACAAACATGCATGTTCATCTCCCACTGTTGGAACAAGATAAGAGGTCAGGGCAAACAGTGATGGTCTTTTTGGAGAGAGCTCTTTTTTGTTTCATTTGACCTCAGATGGCAAGCAAATAAAACCTTCAATTTTCTTCTGGCTTTGGACTTGCCTGCATCTGTTTGGAATCAGCCGTTTCCAAAGTGGTGTTGCATTTGTTCACTGCTGAGAGTAATTATAGAGGCAGAAGAACTCTGTATTGCCGATAAACCATGTGCGATGGTTTAATAAATATTTTCACTGTGTAGTGGCTTTATTGCAGCTGCAACAATTATTCTTTGTTGCTTGCAACATTTCTTTTGCCTTTTCTTAGCTTTTCCTCCCTTGGGACCTTGTTGTGGTTTCAGCTTCAAGCTGAGTGAGCCTCTTATTCGACTCATCAAGGAGTGTGATCAGCAGGGGAGTGATGGGTTTGGAGTGAGACGGTTGCTGGCAGTGCACCTGGATGGCAGAGACAGGCACTGGACTCATTATTCTCAATGACATTTTAAGCACCCCTTTATAGCAAACTGCCATTGTAAGTCAATGCCAAAGAGATGATAAGGGAATTGTGCGCAGTACAGCCAGCCAACTAGGTTCAAGTGCTGATTTTTTTGGGGTAGTCCCAGTACTGTGAGTTACACTATCCAGCGTCAGTCCGTGGGCCAGATTTACTGACAGCTTGCACCAGGGCAAACCCTCTTTTGGCATTAAAAACTACTGTCAGGATAAAGCCACACAGTGAAAAGTTCGCACTGAAAGGCACGGACACAGTCATGGTATTCTTGTGAACATGTGTCAAGGACTGACACGAAAGAGAAGAAATTGTT
>JAHKKF010513803.1:0-19103 GCA_019740295.1 Labeo calbasu
TGTAATAATCCATCGGCAAAATCCCAGAACAATTCAAAATTACACAAATGAAGTGGTCATGTCTTAAAGGCACAGCACATACAAATGATAAATGTGATCGTGACCCGCCCTAAACATACCTGTCTGTGGGACAATCAGAGAAACCTTCAGAAGACGCTTATGATGGTCGATGAATCAGTCACACTGAGCTGTTATTAATCATAATCATGTTATTAATCATTACTATGAGTGATATGACTATCACTCATGAGTTTTACCACAGCACACGTCAACTACCCGTCAGTGAACGGCAGCAGATTTCTGTTCCTGGATGAAAATCTGTGTGGACTGTCAAACTGTGCTGTATGTGATAATGTCATGTTTCTTTGTGTCACTGAGACTACAATCAGTCTAGTCATGATGGAATCTCAAAGATAACAGTCATATTGTAGTGAACAGCGGTCAAGATGACAACCCCCTTTCCATACAACCTGTGGAAAGTTATATTTTGATCTTATCAGCCTCTGTGGACAATAAAGGATGCCTTTCGTTGTAAGATAACAACACTACCTCTTGTGGAGAGGAGGGTTAACATTAACATACAGTAAACCCCATTCAGGAACTGCTTTATTCTCACTCAGACTTATCATTCATGGATCAAAGACTGATCTGATCATCACTCGCTACCTCAGACTGACCAAACCGGGAAGGATACATCTTCACGTGCATTCACACATAATGGACACAAAATTGACCAAACCTTCCTTCTATCAATTTACAGAACTGCATATACTTAATGAGTACTGTGTGTGATACAACAACGTATCGCTCAGCATTACGCATTAATGTTTGGTCAGCATATTGTCAGCACGATGTGTAGGTTAATCTGGAATTGGTTTGGAAAGTGAATTATGCATAGGAAAACCTTTTAAGACATTGTTCTAAACATAGACTTTAAGGGCTGAAAACGGATCTAACTCCTCTCCTCCCACTGCAACGTGGCCCGGTCAAAATTGCGTAAGAATTTCACTCTTTCCAGAGACCGTTGGCATTACTGTATTGTCAGTTTACGACTATGTAATTTGCAGAGTAAGAGTAAGGTTTACCTTATTACTTTCAGGGAACTTCAGTTTATCTTTCCATAAGATAATGTTTATAGTAACATCCAACTTGGTCACTTGCATTTCTCAATCTTTGCACTTTATCCATTCACTGTGTCCATTTAGAAGTTGTTAGTGACTCTTGTCTTTCACTTTGTTAATAAAATCCCTTTCATTACACTTGTGTCGATAATACCGCGAATAGGCTCTACAAGTTAACGATATCGCACAAATCCTTCAGACTGGTCAGACTACAACTTCCTAGAATTTAAATGTAATTCTTATTTATGCAACAATCTTCCATTATTTTTCTGTATTATGAAGGTGGAATTCCTTGGTTGGTGCCCCGTAAAATAGTATGACCAAACAAAATAATAATATTAATATTCAAGCCCAAAAGCCATTACACTGGTGGTGCCACTTAAATCTAAAATCATTACAGTACATATTTGGTGCCCCGTGTGAGGCTGTCTAACACCTAAAACCATTACAATACTGATTCAGTCAGTGAGTGTGATTGGTTCAGTCTCACTGCTCTGCTCTGTTCCTATTGGCTGGAGTGTCTGGATCCGCCTCACGGGTTTATAATGAGGGGCGGCAGGAGAACGAGACACACTGCTGCAGCTCTACCAACTCAACAAGATGGTGAGTGACATCACTTCCTTTCACTGGCTCTTGATTCTATTCCATTCTATTCTATAGTAACATTTGAAGTGGATGAAAACCTTTCATCAAAGTTGTCCTGAAAACCAAAACAATACCTATTCTTGTCTTTGATTTTTTTTTTTTTAAATCTATTCTATTCTATTCTATTCTATTCTATCTTAAAAATAGATTAAAAATATATTCTATCTTATATTAAATCTCACTGAAACAACACTGTTGCAAAGTGAAATGTGAATTTTTATTCAGTTGAATTATGTAATTAAAAAAATGATATGAAATAATCCAGAATGAGCCATTATTCATTTTAAAAGACCCAATATAATATACTAATTATTACTAATCAACCCAAAAAATAAATCTGTTATATGGAATTATTAGCTAATTGTAATATCATGATTTCAAGGTGTAGAAAATAGGCCACAAAATACTTTAAATAAACACTTTTCTCTGAAAAATACAACTAAATCTGTCAAAAAACTATAGCAGGGACAGTTCGGATGAGGAGGTTCTCATGACTGTGTGTGATAGACAGGTGATTTACAGGACAGGTGTGTGAGGCTCAGGGTTCGGCTCAGGTAGAGACACAGACAGATATAAATAAACGTACCTCATTTGCTGTAATGTGGACATTCGGTGGGTTTCAGTGATAGAGATTTTATAAGATTCAGCAGCCCTCAAACTTCTCTTTTTAGAGAAATGTCACACGGCTGTGAAAACACACAGATAGGTTGATCATCACAGTGAGACATCACATGCTCTTCTGCATTATTTCATACAAATATTAAAGCCATCTAAACTATAAAATAACATCTGGAAGTATAAGAATAATAAACATGACACAAATCAAAATAATATTTGATTTTCTTCAAAGTTGCAAGCATCCGCTTCACTCCGTGTCTCAGTCTGAGTAACGTGTATTTTTTAGGACTGTATGTTGTCTTACGGCACGTTTATTGCATTAGATCAAATGTTTGCTCACTGGGTCTTCCTGTTCACCTCTTTATGGCTTTATTATCGGAGGTTTATCATTAACGTTGGGTTTGGCTGCTCAGATAACACATGCTATCCAGAAACAGTTCCTCTTATTGATAGAATCATGGGTTAAACAGTAATTTTACAGATACATTATCACTTAAGGATTAAAAAAACCAAGTGAACCCTTCACAACCGTGTCCATGTCGTGTTCTATCAATTACACCATGATTTCAGACCTAAGACTGATGATTTATGAAGCCTTTTTATCCGTATCTCACAGGTGTTCACCATAAAGGACATGAGCTTTAAGGCCGGGATGGAGATGAAGATCACTGCAAAGACTAAACCAGGCTGTGAATCGTGCGTACATCTGCTTTACAACCTTAAGAAAGAAGGATTTTAGTAACTGTTCAGTATTTTCACACTTTAAATCCATTTGTGTGGTACATGAAACATCCCAAATCAGTCAGGATGCTCACTATATGCACAGAAGCAGTTCAGCTTACTAGGTTCAGTTCAGTTTTTAAGTATACTGTATGTATATATCAGTTAGTTTACTATCATTGAGACACTATTATCATTTTGTTCGAATATTTAACGTTATATTTGCTGCTTTCTTTTTATTTTTTAGCTACAGTTTTAGTCGTTTTGTTGTTTTTAAATGCCTAAATAGTTCTTAATCAGTTATTTCAGTTTTAGATTTTTTTTAGTACATCAAGTTAAACTCAATAAAAAATGTTGCCTTTAAAACTAGCTGAAATTTAAGAGCACATTCATTTTATTTCAAATAACAACAACAAAAAAGTTTTTGTAATGTATATTTGCAGATAGTTAATTGCATATAGATTTAATGCCAGGTTTATATATTATTTTATGTATAGAAACTGTCTACGCGTGTCTCCAACCTTCCCTTTCTCTGTCCTCAGGTTTTCCATCAACATCGGTCATGACGCCGACGCAGTCGCTCTTCACTTCAACCCTCGCTTTAACTCGAAGGGCGACACCAACACCATCGTGTGCAACTCCAAGCAGGGCGGCTGGGGCGCCGAACATCGCGAACCCTGTTTTCCCTTTGAACAGGGCGAAGAGTTCAAGGTGAGCGCCGATGACCTCTGACATCTGACCTCTTCCACATCACAAACAACTCAAACCAGCAGCATCACGCGTTCACGAGAAATCAAAAGCATTTAACATTTATGTGTTATTCTAGCAGTGTCCTCTTTATTTGACCTTTTTGTGCTTTACGAGATGCTTTACGTTCATCTTTCTGGATTCCTGAAATTTAAGAAGTTTAAGGCCCGGTTTCACAGACAGGGCTTAGACTAAGCCAGAACTAGGCCATAGTTCAGTTAGGACATTTAAGTAATTTTTATAAACATGCTTAGAAAAAAAAAAAAGTGCAAGTTTCTTTCAGTTGAAACAGCTCATACTGACATTTTAGTCTAGGACTAGGCTTAAGCCTCGTCTGTGAAAGCAGGGCTAAATCTGGCATCCATACATTTTGCCGTTATAATTTATGCTGCTTCAAATGAAGTTTCATTTATTGTCAAACCTTAGTTAGGCCTTTATCGGTGTTCTTTGACCAGCTCTCTAGTAAGTCCTGTATCTAGGTTAGTTGACTGGCTTTAATCTTTTGACAGATTTACAGTAACTCATGACACAATGAGTCATAAAGCTTTACTCTTTGCACATATTAACTACTTAAGCAATAAACCGCCCACCGGTCAGAGATTTGAGGATGAATTATGCTGCAATCACACACTTACAACAGCTTCTCATGTGCTCTGTCCCAAAATTCACATTTAAATACATCACTGCACAAGTATCATTTACTAGAAATCAAAATTTCCCCACTTGCAATTCAGTTTCTTTCACAATTTTAAGGAAAAAAGTCAGGATTGCAAGATAAAAAATTGGAATTACTCTTTTATTTTTTTAATCCCATGGCAGAATTCTGAGAAAAAAATATATACATTCACAATACTTTTTTTCCTCGCAATTTCACTACAGCAATTCCATTTTTTTTCCACCATGGAATAAAAATAAAAAAAGTAATTTTTTATCTCACAATTCTAACTTTTTTCTTGCAATTGTGAGTTTAATCAGAATTAAGTCAGAATTATATATTGTTGTTTGTTTGTTTTATTTATTTTTCTGCCATGTAATAAAAATGAAAAAGATTGCAACTTTTTATCTCACAATTCTAACTTTTTTCTTTTAATTGTGAGTTTATATCTTGTAATTCTCCAAGTCAGAATTGCAAAATATAAAACAGCTTCGCCTTGGAATTGTAAAATAAAAACTATTTTTCTTCTGTGGTGGAAGAAAATAACACTGGAATCAAAAAGGTCAGATTGAGACATACAATCTCTAAATCTGAGTATTAAAAATAAATAGATGAATAAAGAAATAAAATTAAAAAGTGAGATAAAAAGTTGTGTAAATCTCACCTGTCTCTCCTCCAACAGCTGACCATCTCCTTCAACAACGAAACTTTCTACATCAAGCTCCCGGGGGGCACCATGATGAGCTTCCCGAACCGCTTCGGCGACGACGTCTTCAAACACGTGCACGCGGCGGGAGACGTGAGGATCAGCAGCATTAAGGTCGTCTGAGCAGGACGGTGACGTTCTCCTGTGGTTCCTCAGTGTGTCAGACCTCAAGAGATCTCCGATCTGATGTTCTCCACTGAATGCACCAATCAAAGCCACTCCAGTGTCAAATAAATCCACTGACAGAATGTAAACGGGCTCGCTGTTCTTCTTGTGTTCTTTGGGTTGGAGACGGTTCCCTTTTAGTGATGATGAAGCTGCAGTCTCAGAAGTGTCAAAGTATTAACATACTGTGTAAAAATAATTGCAGAGTTTGGGAAAACTACTTTTGAATTCTAAATCGCTTGTAGTTTAGGAAATTACAGATTCATAGTTAATTTAGAATGTATCCATCTTGAAATTGTGACCGTCTGGTTTAGCGTACAGTGAATACAAATGGCCCCCCCCAAAAAATGCTGAAAACAAAGAACTGATGGAAAATTACTGCAAAATGAATCTGAACTGTTGATTTAGCTGATAGAAAACTGAAAGTTATCAGTCTGAGACTGGGGTGTAATTTCACATCTGTCAGAAAACTCCTCGATTCAGAAAATCATTTAGCATTTTCACTGTGCTAAACTCAGAGCAACAGGATCCTCATAATCATTTACAGAGCGACTCGAAAAGACAGAAGCAGGAGCTGAGGAATGTGACGGACAGAAAACAGATTCCACACACACACACACACATATATACATGCCTCCATACGAGTTCACCAGCCAGCTGTAGGAATCATCATAGGCAAATTGTTTTTATTTAGCTTGAACATTTTACTAAATATACCTCTGGAGAGACAATAGACTCACTCATAAAGCACCTGCATGAATGAACTTTATAAAGCACCATAAAGACTGTCCATCAGAGTTGTATTCAAAACCTAGAGCTACAAAAACAGACTCAGACTATATAAAGCAGCGTTTGTCTGGTGCAAAACCGGGCCTCAGATCCGATCTGATGGTTCACAAACAGCAGTTAAAAACACAAACAAATGTGCATAACGAATGCAGATAATAAAATACTAATCTTTAACCTGTGAATTCACTACATAATAATAATAGTGAGCAATATGTGTAAAGATAACAAACACCTTATCAGCTTTTAAAAGGGAAGAGAAAACACTTCCCAGTTCCCATATCTTCTGCTGTTGATCTCAGAGGTTGTGTGTCCAAATCAAACGCTACAGTACTTCTGAACAAATACATTTGTCACTTGATTATATGGCAAATATTGACATATGAATATTAATATACAAAAGGCACTAGAATGCATTTGCAGGTTAATCTGCCTGAGTAGTTCAACGCTGCTTCCACAACACTTATCTGTTTAAGCAGCCCATCATGTCAACTTCTGACTCAGCCAATCATGTGAGCCTGGGGCGGGGCTATCTTTGTGGCTGACCAATGACAAGGGGGGAGAGTTTGAGAAACCTGTTTGAAAACAGGCATTATTTCTGCAATTATGTTGCACTAGTGGTGCAAAAATGGCACATTCTTGTTACTTTTGTATGATAAACCGTTTTGGTAATGTGTAGTCCGGTGTAAAATGCAGAACTCAAACAAAACCAGTTGAACTCCAATGATTGCTAAAGTCTTGTTACAGTCTCAAAACACTGTCGGATCTCTCCTGAACTCATCCTACATGATCCTGGATGGCGTTGATTCCAACGGCCGACCCCTGATCTCCTCGGCTCGCCCCCGATGACTGACCTCTCTGGGCCAGGTAGTCGCGGTAGTTGCGCGTCAGCAGCGTGTAAAGCAGCGGGTTGACGCAGCTGTTTCCGTACGTCAGGCAGGTGACGAAGAAGTTGACGTAGGTGTGAGCGGCGGCCGACAGCGAGCGGAGCGACTCGGACGAGAAGAGCTTCGCCATCTGCCAACCCCAGAACGGCAGGAAACACGCCCAGTACGCCACCACGATGCAGAAGATCATTCCCACTACTTTGTGCTTCAGTCGGCGCCTGCGAACGGACGACGAGGATCCACGCGTCAGGTTGGCCTGGGCGGCCCAGTAATGGCGGGCGAGCCCCGCGTAGAGTCCCACCATCAGCAGGCCGGGCAGGAGCATGCTGGTGAAGAAGAGCGCGGTCAGATACGCCTTGAAGGCCTCGGGCGTCCACGTTGGGAAACAGATGCGTTTGACGAGGCCCACCGTACTGGGACGTCCCTCTCGGAGACGGATCATCACCATCATGGGGAGCGTCAGCACGAACGCTGCCGCCCAGATTCCCAACGCCATCAGCCAGTGGCCGCGGGCGGTCGAGCGGCGGGCTCTGAAAGGAGCGGCGACGGCGCGGTAGCGCTCCAGACTCATGGCCACCAGAACAAACACGCTGGCATGCATTGTGAGCAGATCCAGACTCAACAACAACCTGCAGCCCATTTCCCCAAAGAACCAGTCGTGGGCGAAGTAGGTGCAGACCACGAATGGGATGGTGCCCAGATAAAGCAGATCTGCGGCCGCCAGGTTGAGGATGAAGACGTACATGGAGCCGGCGCGCCGTAACGTGGCCGATCGCATGATGGCGAGGGTGTAGAGATTTCCCGTCACGCCCAAAATGCACATGGTGATGAGGGTGGCGCCCAGGAGCGGAGTGACCCAAACTACTCCAGCGCTTCCGGCTGTGGTGCTGCCGTTGGGTGAGTTACTCATCGCAAGAGGATCCGGGAGAAATATAACAATTCAAATGTTTCCTATAAAACTGAAGCGTCTTAATTGGAATCAGCCGTTCCAGGACGAACATTTAACATCCACTGAATCTTTCAAATTGCACCAAAGTTTCTTTATAGTGGAAAAAGGTTATTAAATGTTCTTGAAATGAAAAAAAAAACTACTCCAGCGTTTCCCGCTGCAGTGCTGCCATTATTTATGTTTTTCATCATAAAAGGATCCAGGAGAAATACATTTAATGCTGCCTATAAAACCTAGCTTTGAAAGTTCCGAGAAGAACATTTAACAACCATGGAACTTCTCCATCGCACAAATTGTTCTTTACATTGGAAAAAGGTTATTAAATGTTCTTCACATGAAGAAAAAGTGGTTCTTTTAAGAACCGAACTACTCCGGCACTTCCTGCTGAGCTCTTGTTCCACTCTTCATTGGATTCGATGGTTCCAAGAAGAACATTTAACGTCCATGAAACTTTTACAGTGGAAAATGTCTCTTTAGATTATTAAAATGTCCTTCATGAAAAAAATAATAAGAACTGTTCACTGAAAAGCTGCCAAAGCGGTTCTTCTATGGCGCTGTGAAAACCACCTTTTGGAACCTTTAGTTCTAAGAATCTTTGAAGCTTCTTCAAACATCAAAGCACCAAATGAACATGGAGCAACAGATAGACAAGTCCTTCTGTAACAAGTCCTAAACATACCCATGATCCTTACAGGATTGTCGCAAAATAAACCTCCATTCATGAGCATACAGAAGTTCCTCCGATGTTCTCCGCTGTATCCATCCAGCACCAAGAGTTTGCCTTCAGCTCTTTGCGTTGGGTTGCTGTATGCGTCTTGCTTTCTGTTGTGTCTGCAGGTTTCTCTGGTGTTCGTGTCTTCTCTCTTTTTCTCTCAGGTAGGTGTGATCTGACATTCAGCGGTTGAGCCGCTCGAGCGTCTCTGAACACCCTGGTGCCGTTTCACACACCCCGATCATGAGCTGCACTCAATAATCTTCCATTCACACCCACATACAAACACACAACACACACACATGCACTAATATCCTCCAGCTCACGTGAACAATCAAAATCCGACCTCAAACACAAGATTATTAGATCAGTACTTTATTAAAAAGCTGGACTAAACCCTGAGGGAGCATAATATTACAGGAAAAGACAAATCTGCCATCACTGTTGCAGATTCATGATGCATCAGACATTTTGTTTCTATCTTTTTTTCCAGTGAATCTCATTCGTGGCCACATATATTTAAATATTAAAAAAATATGATTGAACAGTCATGTGAAGCATTACAACCAGTGAGATCTGAGAATTACATTTCAGTCTGTTCGCAACACCAATCATCACATGACAGAAAGCCTGAAATATACAGTGACTTGCGAAAGTCTGGGTTTTTTTGTTCAAGCTTTGTCATGTTGCAAACTTATGCTAAAATGCTTTCATGTTTCATTTCAGTGTAATGCAATCATGTAACTAACTTGCAAAGTTAACACAAATTTTTTTTTTTTGCTTTGTTGTTATGGGGTATGGAATGATGATTAAAGAAAAAAAAAAGATTGCAACATGACAAAATGTGATTAAATAAACTTACTTTCACAAGACACTCATGATGGATAGTTTTATGACACTTATAAGAGCTTTTTGAGCTAAATGTGGTCATTTTAACCTCTTATTGTATGGAAAAGAGCATCGTGAACATTCTGCTGAACATCTCCTTTTGTGATCCATAAAAGAAAGGAAGTTATTCAGGTTTGCAACAACATTAGGGTGAATAAATTATAATATTTGGCTGAATTGTCCCTTTAATACGTAAATAAAAAGGAGGCTCAGAACTAGAGAGTTCACTTTAAAATGAGTTGAAAATCATTTTAATAAATGTTCATGTTAAGGGTCAGTAGTGAAATGAAAAAACTCAATTTCACCACTAGATGGAGCCTTTAATCCTTTAAAATCAGATTTAAAAAATAAGATTTGGTCACAAACACAGACATGCAAATATAATGTTATATAATATGTTATGGGGACAAAATACTCAGTTTCATGAAGTAATGATAAACAATCATAGTACCGTATACAAACAAATACTTAGTGTAAAACAACTTAAAAACACAAACATCCGAGGCACATGCTGTGAGATCCGTGGCGGGTCCGCTGCAGAGGTCACAGGTGAAAGGTCAAAGATCACGGCGAGGGTCCATCAGTGTTTGTGTTTGAAGTAGGCCTCCACTGAAAAACACAGCAGCGCTCATGTTGTGATGTTCACACTCTGTGTGTGTGCGTGTGTGTGTGTACCAAATGTCCCCACAAGGATAGTAAAACCTGAAATTTTTGACATGGTCTGCAGTCCCCACAATGTGAAAAAAAGATTAAAAATAGTAAAAAATGTAACAATGCAGACATGTTTTCTGTAAGGGGTAGGTTTAGGGTTGGGTTAGGGGATAGACAATATCGTTTGGTCAGTATAAAAACTATAAAAGTCTATGGAAAGTCCCCACAAATCATGTGTGTGTGTGTGTGTGTGAAGTGTTACCTGTGTACTCCTGTGGGCTCATGGGAGTGCTGATGATCGCATTAAAATGGCTCATCCAATCCTTTTGCTCCGTATCCGTTTCACAGGTGAACAGGAAGCTGCGGTCAGGTGTTTCTATGGTGATGGCGTACTGCCACGTCCCGGTGTAGTGGGTTCCCGCGGGCAGCCCGATCGTAACGCGGTATCCGTGATCTCTGTGCCCCAGGAACACCTCGCCTTTCGCAAACGCATCCTGTCAGACAGAAAGAAACTCAGTTCATGACTCCATCGCTCATGCAAGTTCTCTTTCCTCTTTCAGTCTGATGCTGTATTTGAACTGTTGCATCACTCGTTCCACAAACACTGTCTTTGATAGATGATTTTCTTTATGCCAGACTGGTATCTTCTGTCATAACTTTGCACTAAGGTTTAGCTTCAGATCAGTGCTATAAGCGTATTTACTGTAAATGAGTTATTTCTTGACAGAATGTGCTGTATTTTGTATAATTTTCTCATTTCTTAATGCAGTTTCTTCAATTCATGTTAATTCATTTATACAAGAGTAACTGGCTCAAAACTTTTTTTCAGTTCTCAGCCAGATTTTTAGGTTTAAATGCATGTGAATATAACAGGGAAAGTGTGTATTTAAGGTTTTTAATTTGAATCATCTTTTTGTCTTCACTCATTGATTTTAAATGGTCTTGTGTTGTGTCAAATGCATCCACAAGTACTAATATTGCAGACAGTCTCTTAAGTAATATGGTCATAAAAACTAATTGCACATTATTCATTTTAAAATAATGACATTTTCTGTATTGCAGACTTGTTGATAATCCATTATTTATTCATTTTGTTTATTTAGGGGAGAAAAAAAAGATGAATTTAACTGAAGATTCCAGCCATATTCATCAAACATCTCGTGATATACTGGATATTCCACTTTCACTCCTGCTCCTGATCAGGGGTTTTGAGTCTTTTAGGTTCCACAGTCCCCCAAATATGATCATCCTCAAGCAGGGACCCCATCCTAAATGTTAAAAGGAAGCTAGATTTATTGAATATATAAATATATGGTCTACTATATACACTATACCAATTTAAAATATTATTTGGAAAATGCTTGTTTTCTATGAAGTTACATGATGTTTTCTTTCTACTTACTGTGGTACTGTGCTTAATTAATTTATTAAAATTTTTCGTGATTTACTTAATATATTTTTATTGTTTACTTATTTATTATTTATTATAATATAATAATATAATGTTCTTATGTATATTTGTTTTTAATAATCCTTTTTATTTATTTAAATCAGCTGGTGTGTGTACATTAACTGCTGATCTCTCTTGCCCATAAGCATTTAAATAAAAGAAGAAACAGGCGCTAACATCAAACATCAACACCTGATGACATTTCCCTCTCATCCAACCTGTTTTACCGTAACCAAACCAGGAAGTCGCTCAATCTGAAAGTTTCATTATTGGTTGCAGGAGAGACGCGAGGAGACGAGAGGCATCTTACCAGAGGATCTTTGAAGTACATGAGCCGTCTGTGATCCAGCGTGAACCAGCGCTTCTTAAAGCCTTCGGTTTGCTGCAGACACACAAACCAGCTCAATGTGAATCAAAACAGACTTTCTTAATGTACGATCCTAGTCTTATTCATTAATGGTGTTATTTAAAGTATTTACCTGGAATAATGAGCAGGATGAAGCTGGTCATTATCAGAATATAAACCCAACAGCTCTAATCTAATCACAAACTGACTAATAAAGTCAAGACCAATCTTGCATTATTTTCTGCTATTCTGTTTCATTTAGAAATGACACTGTGAATATTGTTAAATAGATTGTATCAAAAAGGTTTAAAATGTGTCGCAATTGCTCTATTTTTTCAGATGTGACTTCTCTGAGGTGTTGTTGTGAGTGACGGCATAAGCGCTTCTCACCCGCGGGCCCGTTTTCTCCATGTATCCCTCTTTCAGAAAGCTGCGTGTCAGTTTGGGCTTCAGCTGAGCGGAAAGAGAAGCTGTGAGTTACGTCACACAACTAGACTTACGTACAGGAACCGAAACGAGCGCAGGCGTTTCAGGACTCACCTCAGCATCCGTTGCTCCGGGGAACGCCACCTTCAGATAGTGCAGCTGCGCCGCCCGGATGGAGTTAAACCACTCCACGATCTCCTGATGGAGACGGACGGACAGAGTGTGTCAAGGTCTTACGTATGAGTGTGTGTGTGTGTGTGTGTGTGTGTGCGCGTGTGTGTCTCTGCGTCTCACCCTGCTGCTGTCATGATAGACAAAGATGTTTCGTGTGACGTTGTCTTTCAGGTAGGTGATCTGCAGGCCGTTGGGGTTTCCAATCTTGTCCGGCTGGAAGCAGGCGTTGATGGTGTCCACCTTTATAACAGCTTTTGGTTCCTTAGCCTACAGAGACATGCAGATACAGTCAAAAAGGTGAGTTTGCCCATTTTCAACAAGTTTTATATTGCTGTAATGTCAGTAGTATAAGGAAATGAGCCATGTGTATTTTTTCAGCCCGTTTGTTTGTCAACAAAAGTCTTCTGTGAAAAGTACAGACTGTACATTCACAATTTTGTACCCCTGCTGACAGATTTTTTTTTTTTTTTTTTTTTTTTTTTCTCTGTTTTCTTTAGTAGTATAGCACAGATTTAAAATAAATAAATATATATAATATAAAATAAAACAGTATATAATAACCTAGCTTTATACAACCTTGTCATTTTGATAAAGGCCAATTCTATTTATTTCTCCTATTCTGTTTCATTCAGAAATGTCACAATACAGCAGAAATACATTATGTCTGTTCTTTCATGTTCATGTTGTTTAATACATTGTATCATTAAGATTTAAAAAGTATCAAAGTATCACAGTGTTAATACAATGAATACAAACTATATAGACATTTTTAAAAACAAAAACGAATGAAAATGACAAAAACACAACAAAATTACCAATATGTTAACTCAAATTAGACTACAAAATATAAAAGTCCAAAATTGTAATAGTAGTGTATCAGTGATAGTAAAATGAGCACATGCGGTGACACTCACATCTAGTTTAGTGTAGTACTTTAGTGTGCCTTCCCTCTGCGACAGGACGAATCGTCTGTTGAGGAACTGTCCGTTGTCCCGCCCCCTCTTCATTAACATGCCATCTCTTGTCTCTGTGATTGGTCAAATGAGCATGTCAGTCACCAAGGGGCAAAGCAAGAAGCAAGTACTCTGAGATTCACACACACGTACCGTCCTCATAGATCAGCTTCTTGCTGTTGTCCATGAACTCCTGCCTCTCGTACTTCGCCCGAATCCACTGCTCCTTCAACACCCTGAAACACACACACACTTATAACAAGACAAACTCTCTGGAGAACAGCTAAACTCATCCTGACTGCAGTGAGCTCAAAATTACTCGTAACCCTGAACTAGTCTAGCTCAGCATGAACTTGACCTGCGATGAAGTTAAAAAATCATCTGATTGATACGGAAAGTGACATGAAATTTAATTAGGGTGGGTGAACTTGAAAACATTTACTAAGTGGTTCTAACGCGGCTCTACTTATAGCAGGATTTCTATTGACTAGATTATTAAAAAACTATTTCTGATTAACTAAAATTAGTAAAAACATCTTGTTAATTAAAATATATAAATAAATAAAATAAAATAAAATAAAATAAAAGTAACCTCAATAGTAATATTTAAAAAGCACAGAAAACTAATATAAAATGACAAAAGCACATAATAACATTACTTAGAAAATAAGAAGATCTGGAAATATATTTAAAATAATCATAACATCACATTCATAATTCATATTATTAATAAGAACTGCAATAGTATATAAATAATACTAAAACAACACTGGCTCATAGATATGCAGTTAACTTGCTACTAAAGGCCTCAAAGACAGATCTGCATGATCTTCTGACTCTTTGAAGCTTCTTGAAGCTGGACGATCAGCTGAATGAAGCCTCACTACAGCTAAATAAACTCAATTAAGTGGCCTAAAGTTGAAGTGACCCTGATATCACCCTAAATTTAACGCTTGTCAGAGCATTAAAGAGCCAGAGACACCCTGAGGAGCCCGATATGACGGTATGTGAGATGATATTTCCATATGCAGTCATACTCTCGTTCTCCTCAGTCGTCTCTTAATGTGATGTGAGATGCGGCACGTCGCCATGGAAACTCACTGGCAGTCTCTGTGTGTGGGTTTGTAGTAGTAAACAGGAAGTGCGGCCTCGTGCACGGCGTTCATGGCGTCATTCCCGCGCTCAGACATGAACTACAAACACAGACATCATCAAACGCTCAGATGTGACGTGCAGGCAGAAATAGCTGAAACTGAAAACTCGTGCAGTTTTAAGCACTGGTTTGTTGTACAATAATAGTTCACAGCGAGCATGTCTGTAAAGCTCTAGAAAGAAATGACACGAACACCATAAATGTATCGTGAAGGTTATATGAGTCATATGCGCTATATTCAGAAGTCATATGACAACAGGAACAGACTAAAAGTATTTAAGTTTTGCTTGAAGTTCAGCTCAGTCAGAGTCACTATGAACTGTTTTAACGTGGAAAAGAGCTGCATGAGTTTTCAAACTTTCTCCTTTTGTTGCTCCACGGAAAAAAAACAGCAAACAGGCCAGAGTTGTTACAAACAAAAGAATTTTCATAAATGAAATAAAGCTGGAAAATGAAAAATAACTTTATCTATTTATGTCAATGGATTTTAAGTTTGTAGTTTTTTTTCTCCTACACTGAGCCATAAATCTCCACTTCAGTAGCACTTACACCCACATTTTTATTCCTGTTTATAACCTGAAGGTCTTTTACAGAGGGATTTGTTCATATATAATTTGCTTGATTATATACAATACTTTATTCCCCCCAAAATTGTGAAAATATGTTGCTTTCTTAAGTATTTTTTTGAATTATGGAGTGAGAAACATGAAATACCTAAAACTTTTGACTCTAATATGTCAAAAAAATTAAACAGGAAGTTTGAAACTGACTTCATCCAATGTTTAGATTTTTGTACAAGAAATGCATGAAAATGAGTGCATATTTCACTAAATAATACCTCATTTGCATATTTAAACCTAACATTTTAGAAAACTTGTAATACAAAAAAATGTCAGCAATTATCAATGTAATAAACTGGGTAATATGGAAGCGACTTGTTATCTCACAATTCTGAAATATAAAATTACAATTGCAAGTTATTAAGTCAGAAGTTTGAGATATAAACGCAATTCTGTGAACATATCAGTTTTCTTTTCTTCTCAGAACTGGACTTTATAACCCGCAATTGTGCATTTATATCTCACAGTTCTGAGAAAAAAGTCAGACTTGCGAGACGTAAACTCAAAATTGCGAGAAATAATTTGTGAGATAAAAAGTCACAATTACCTTTTTTATTTTTATTCAGTGGCGGAAACGGGCTTCCATAGTGTAAGAAAGGCGATAACTATTAGTTCGTTTTTTTTACCCTGTTTACTTGCAGTGTCTCGCCTAAATAAAAAAACTATTAAAAAAATTATTTGTTATTTTCAGAACAGAAACATTAATGATCACCTGAACTTCTGAATCCTCCCAGCGTGAGAGTCGGAGCGATTTGACTTTTCCGAGGCTGGGAATACTGCGATGGACCCCGGAACAGCACAGACAGATGAAGACTCCTAAAGAACAGGAGCCCCATTCTGGATCTGACAGAGAAATGATAAACAGCACAGATATTAAAGCACATGAGGTGTCAGCATTCAGTCTAGATCTTCTAGTTTGACACACAAAACAGTAAGGATGCCACGGATAAACCCTGGAGTGATCGTCTCAGAGGCCTCGTGTGAGTAAATCCTGCAAACGCAGGCTGATGTTTTTGAGATCCAGATGAACATGTTATTATGAGATTACAGTGCTGTTACTGACACGCAAAACTCAGACTCAGCACAAACATGATCATTTACAGCGACAAAATAGGGAAGAGATACTAAACTTACACCAGGATTACTGGAAATATATACTAAAAAGCTGAAGAGCAAAATAACTCAGACACCAGAAAGCAGAGAGAACAGCTTATTAAGATTCCCCTAAAACACCCTGAAGCTAAAGAAACACAAACCAGGTAAAAAAAAACCATAAACATCAGCCTTGAGCTACAGAAACACAGCGACGACATTCCTGCTTTATCTCAGCTCTGATAAAAGAAAAACCCTTGAAACACACAAAACTGACTTACAGAAAAACATGAGATTAAATGATAAACTTATGCACAGTAAAAATTTAAAAAAAGACAAAGATTTGGACGAGAAAACTAAATAGACATTTTTATGAACTTTACAAACACTTCATATGCCTCATTCATTTATATTAATGAAAAATACATGAGTGTGTCAATATATATATACAGTAGCCAACATTTGAAGTGGATCAAAAAAGTTAATCGCAGTTGTCCTAAAACAAGAATGGGTATTGTTTTGGTTTTAGGACAACTTTGATGAAAGGTTTTGATGCACTTCAAATGTCGACTACTGTATATATAAATATATATATATATATATATATATATATATATAACTTCTTCATGTCTGTCAATCTTCATCTTGAAGAACTGAACTTAAAGGAACAGTCCTCCCAAAAAATTCCAAACTTGTATGAACTGATGCTGAAGACAGAAGATGATATTTTTAGATATTTTGAAGAATTTTGGTAACCAAAATGTTTAGGTTTCCACTGACTTTCATTTTGTGGATATAAAAACAATGTAAGGCAATGGAAACTGAAACTATTTGGTTACCAGCATTTTTCAAAATATCTTCTCTTGTGTTCAGCATCAGGTCATACAGGTTAGAAACGACATGATCGACACGTACATGATGACTGAATGTTTTTGTTGGCCTTTAAATCCTCATGACATCATGATCACAAACACTTGTTTACTGTAAAAACAGTTTGCCAATCAACCTGAACATGTACTCTATGTGACTTAAGTCAAGTAAAAAATAAAGCGGGGGAAAATGGAACATGCAATGTGTCAGAATAAGTCCCATCTTTTAAATAAAAGAGCCAATTGCATCACGGCATAGATATATTTACATACGTGGATTCCGTATCCGCCCTCTTGAAACAATCGTGTATCACAGGTTTTTAAATTGTGGTAACTTTGTAATGTCATGTTAGCTAACACCTTCGTCTTCATGTGTTAATTTAGTAAAATCATCCACTGAAGTCTATTTCAGATATTGATATTCATATATACATGCAACTATGTTTGCAGACATGCAGTGAACTTGCTCTCAAGTGTTGCCTAAGCTTGCCTATCTTCTGCTACACACTCAAAAGTATACAGTAGTCAACATGTGAAGTGGATCAAAAAAGTTAGTCAAAGTTGTCCTAAGACAAGAACAGGCATTGTTTTAGTTTCAGGACAACTTTAAAGAAAGGTTTTGATCCACTTCAAATGTTGACTAGTGTATACACATTTTTTCACAAAGAGATTTTTTTGGACGCTGTATGAGTAGGTGAATTGAGACGCAGCTTTGGTCTGGCGTGCCTGAAAAAGCTGCCTGGAGGCGTCACAAATATGGCCACAGAATGAAGACGCTTTCTTTAAAAGGGCCTTTGGCTGAACAAGTTCAGGGTCATGATAGAATGTCTCTTTCTATCTTTCTTCATGTGTTACAGTGGATGGTGTGGAGAAACTCACTTCCTGTTTCTTCATCAGTCTCCTCAACCGCTCCCACATCCCCCGTCTGTCTCTCTCTCTCTAGAAACATGTAGAAATCACACACGGCCACACCTTTGCTCTATATCTGATCTGTCTCCAGCAGCCGCTCGTGCCCAGACAAACACAATCCCACAATCCTGATCTCTGGAATATCACCTCTAAACTCCTAAGTGAATCATTCTGAATCAGAAGGAAAATGTTCTGCTGCACAGTTCCTGAAATCAAATCCTGTCTTACAGGAGTACAAACACAACCCTGAACCCATCCATCACGCCTGTCTTCCCTTCACCAACTCCTGCAGTCTCCGATTACACAGGTATGTCTGAAAACACGCGCGCACGTGCACATGCGCGCGCTTCTTTTCAGATGTAAATCAGGAAAGTTCCCACTTGGCTTTATGAACTCTCATAGTATCACGTGTAATAAAATAAGGTTGTAATATGTTGTTTAAAATATCTCAATGCCGAGTCAGACCAGAGGTTCAGGTGAGTCGTCCGCACGCGGCGCGCCCCCGTGTGTCTCGAGGACGCGTTTTTGTCCGCTCGCGCAGGTTCGGTCGAGTCTCGCGCGCCCGGTTCCGGTTGTTCGGTGAATGTTTAATGTGCGTAAAGAAGAATCGCTTACTGTCGACGCCGCAGTCCGCGCAGCTGCCGTTGCCCGGCTTCTGCAGGACGTGTTTGAGGGTTCTGGCCGCGCGCTCGTTGTCCGTCATCGGTCCGGTGGAGCGGCGGGTCGGTGTCTCCTCACGAGCGCTGCAGCAGGAGCAGGAGGAGGCGCTGGTCTGATGGTGGAGGTGTTTCAAACATTCGGAAGTGGAGCAGCAGAGTTTGTTCAGACTTGTTGTTCCGCATCAGAAATGCCACAGTGTGT
>JAHKKF010513803.1:19153-49495 GCA_019740295.1 Labeo calbasu
GTGTGTGTGTGTGTGTGTGTGAGAGAGAGAGTTTGTGCTCCTGAGCGCCATCACATCAACTACAAATTATGAACACACAAACTTACACATTAAACATCTATTATTTACACATATCATAGAATATAACACAAGACTTAGATATAAATAACACAAACGTACTGTACACCTCCACATATTAACAAAGATCATACACAAACGAATTATTCATTTGCTGACTGATATAATCACATTATATAAAATCACAGAATAATATACATTATAATCACAGAATATTGCCTCCTAGGAGGAAGACCAACCCTGCAGAAAAAAATATGTAAACAAATAAACAAACAAATACATGACTTGCTAAAACAAATGTAATTTATATTTAACTTCTTTTCTATTATTTTCCTCACTTTCTTTACAATTTTATTTATTTATTTAAACTATATGAAGTAAATTGTTACACTAGGAACCTTTTTGGTGGGAGAAAATACTATATGAAAAAAAAAAATCTGGTTTGTATACAAAACATTCATATGATATTCTATATCACTGCCGTTACAATTTAAACAGTAAAATAAACACAAAATGCATGACAGTTTTGTCCAGCATGAAAACTCTTTTTGGAAACTCCATAAAGACATTGACTGATGTGCGGTATTGTCCAGAAAGATGATCTCAGTTTAATATAAAATGTATATGACTTATATATTTATATTATGCATTTAGCACACACTTGTATCCAAAGTGACTTACAACAGAGGAACACATACACCACCAGTCAAAAGTTTTTGAACAGATTTTTTTGCTCTGCTCACCAAGCCTACATTTATTTGATCCGTAGTACAGCAAAAACAGTACTATTTAAAATAACTGTTTTCTATCTGAAAATATTTTACTTTTATTTAAGGAATTTATTCCTGTGATTTCAAATCTAATATTCAGATTTGCTGCTCAAACAAAACATTATTGTTATTACACATTATATATTGTTGATTTTTTTCTCTGATGAACAAAGTTCAGAAGAGCAGCATTTATCTAAAATAGAAATCTTTTGTAACATTATAAATGTCTTTATTATCATTTGACTACAAGCTTTTGTTTCTTGAGCAGAAAATCATCCTAGAAGGATCATGTGACACTGAAGACTGGAGTGGTGATGCTGAAAATGCAGCTTTGATCACAGAAATAAATTATATATTTTAGAAAACATTCAAACAGAAAACCGTTATTTTAAATAGTAAAAATATTTCAAAATGTTACTGTTTTTGCTGTACTTTGGATCAAATAAATACAGGTTTGGTGAGCAGAAGAGAATTCTTTAAAAAACATTATTATTTTTTTTTAATGCAAAGACTAATTCTATGCAAAATAATTGATGAAGGATTTACTAATTCTATGATTTACATGTCTGGTTTCACTGTCACTATCTGTCCACATGGTGGAGGCAGATCACTGTGAATCAGTCGCTCTTGACTGAAACAGGCAAGACAGTCTGATCGGCTGAAATGATCATTTGCGTTGATCACAACAGAAAGATACAGAAATATAGGATACTCTACGTAAAGATAAACATGCAGCCGGTTTTTTAACCATTCTTGATCCAGAAGCACGTTTTGCGTCTTATTACAGCATATGGGTTCTCAGTGTGAACTCACCAAACTCTGATTCGAGCTGAAGCAGGCGAACCCGTGTGTTTGCGATCTATGGTTTGTCTGCTGCTGGATAAGTGAGATGAATCGTGCTGTTTAACAGCCGAACGCACAGACATTTGTTTGAGCGGCGCTCATTCTCAACGCATCACTGCCGTGAGTTCAGGTCAGACCGCTGACCGCAGTGATACAGTAGATCAGATGCGCTTTGACTGTAACACTGTCTCCATGGCAACCCCAAATGATGCTGCCACAATGGCCACCAAAATAGCGCAAATAAATAAAGCACTAAACGAGGGAGCGCCTGGCATCCTCACGGACATTATACAGTAGATCGAACGAATAATAATGAGAGTCTCAGTGCTCAGTCATCATTTGTGCAGATGAACGCTGGCGGACCGAAGCTCTGAGCGTTTGAATATGATTAAATAAGTGACACGAGCCATTACGATCCGGTAAATGTCCAGTGCGGTGACAGTTCAGCTCAGCCTCCGTCTCTCATTCTGACCCCACATCACACTTCATTAGTTTGTGCCGCTATGAAGGTGTCAGACACCTGCAGTCGTCCTGTAAAATGACAGTCATAAATCATGCATTTACAGACTCATCTCTGCTGTGCGATTCAAATTCACACACCAAAAATTTTTAATAGCTCGTCCTGCTCTACAGATTTTACATCCAGCCGCACTTATGAACTACAGAATCTGAAGGGATGTGTAATTCTCTAATTAAGATGAAGAAAGTCTCAGTTCCCCTTAAGGTTCTTCCTAATTTACGTAACCATCTCACACAGGCTTCTGGAGCTGTAAAGCACTTTTCCTTTAAAGCTTTGCTATAATGAATAAACTGAATCGAATTGATGAAAGAGAGATTCACCGCAGACCTGCTGAAAACTACATCTCCTTACTGTGTTTATGAAATATTTAGTCTAATTTGATTAAACCTCCAGCAAACAATAAATAAATATATAATTATTCATTATTATATTTATTATACTTCAGACCAACATAATCACTCCCAATTTTTTGTTGAGTGAATAGAAATGCTATTGTATATTTCGTCGTGATCATTTTATTTTATTTTAATTTAATTAATTTATTTGATTTATTTATTTTTTAAATTGTCACACTGGGAACCTATATGGGGGGTACTACATAAATGTTTTGTATTTAAATCATACAGTATAATAGACTACTTAATGGCTTTTGTTGATAATTATAAACATTACATTAAACAAAATTGCATGACATAGCTCCAAACTGAAAACTTATAATTGCTTCATACTGCTATGTTGTACTTTTGTTATTGGAGCAAAAGGGAACAAAAAAAGATTTATATTTGTTGTAGTTTCTGTTCACTACTATTGAAGTTTACTCAACCATGACGACTTCTGCTTATGAGAATCCTGGAACTATGAGGCTTTTGAGAGTTCATGACTCTCAGCTGCATTTAGTGCATTTTGCCTTGTTACGAAACTATGAATTCCATTAAATTCAGTGCAAAAAAAAAAAAGAAAAGAAATAATTGAGCAGATCATGGGGCACTGAGAGAACCAAACCTAAACAAAAACTCTGAAAACAGAGGAAGAAACACACATGTGAAAAATCAGATTGAGGAAGAACTGACAAATAGAGAGAAAGAGAGAGGAGGAGAAGAGGCCATGAGCTGCTCCTTCAAGAAATCACCACATTAACCAGCAGCTTAACATCCTGACCTTTAGATAATAGAGCTGCACATTTCACTGTAATTCATCATTACTTATCAGCTGCGCACACACACACACACACACACACACACACACACACACACACATTCCTATCAGAAGCTTCTCTCTACATGTGCTTTGTTTATTTCTTGGATTCACTTTGGCTTCATCATAACCAAAGATCTCCTTGATCTTCTCAGATAAAAATTCCATTATACTGAAAAATCCTGCAACTTCAAGAATGTAAACCTTCCTGCTCAGTCCATTAGGAGCATGTGCACTCTCAACAATCTGTTTCAAGAGGAGGTTTTCGAGTGAAGCTGTAGAAGAACCATTTTTGGTTTCTTAAAGAACCTTGAAGTTCTTAAAAAAACGCTTGAAGTTAATGAAGGATTTGGAGTGAATTTTCCTTCAAACTTGTTCTTCAGCGTGGTTGTGGATTGTCTCTTCTGACGGTGGTAAAGGCTGTAACAGGCAGATTTAGTCTCAGCTGTTAGCATACGGCCGCAAGTCGCTCCGGCTGCTCTCTGTAATCCTAATGGCCGTTTGCCGTCGCGGTGGAAGCGTTTGATGTGACTCAGAGGGAGGCTGCGGTGGGCGTCTGTTTGCTCAGTGCCGCGCTGAAACCGTGCCCTACGTTCACACCACGAGCCGCTCTGGGTACAAACACACAGACGCTCTCACACATGCGGCAGACGATGAGCGTCACTGAGCCGATCTGAGTACCAGGAGTTCGGCTGATGCTTAGGATACTATGAGGAGATGTCCCTGATGCACCTGTTGGAGAAAGTCTGCAAGGTGTGCCAGGATTTATTTGTCAGATATTACTGGAAAACTCAGATTCATACCCTGGTTCCTTCGTCCATTCTTCAATATACAGTTTACAACCATATACACGTGAATCAATAATCCTACACTTTACTATACAAATTCAACGTAGCATTCAGAGTGACAATATACTAATAATGCTCTCCAATGGTTTCAGTCCTGTTGTAATAATAGAAGGTTCTCCATTAGTGCTGGTGAATTTATGTCGGATGCAGAATCTTTTTACACATGGCGTCCCTCAAGGATCTGTCCTAGCTCCAATTTCATTTTACTTGCATATGCTTCCCCTGAGGTCAATCTGTAAGAAACACGGTATCTCTTTTCAATGTTAGGCAGATGATACCCAAATTTGTCTGCCCCTTGGAACCAATAACATGGGTTTGGATACTTTGTTGGCTTGTCTAGTAGATGTAAAGGCCTGGATGTCCATAAATTTTCTTCATCTCGATGGCAAAACTGAGATTGTAGTTTTTGAAACTTCAGAAGCTGCTACCTCCCCTGGTTCAGGTTTTGGCCATTTGTCTGTTTTACCCCAAAACCTAAAGAAAAAAAATGGTCAGATTTTGTTTTAAAGATTGTTTGCATTACTTTGAAAAGTCGAGACATTCTTTTGGGTAATTCTTGTTGATTTTTTACTGATTTCCTACCACCATATTACAGGAATAAAAGCTGTCCTGTCAATACATGATTAACAAAAATAAATAAATACTATTAAAAATAATAATAATATTAAACATTAGGAGCAATACAACATATACAACCATAATGCATAATGTACAATTTACACTACTGTTCAAAAGTCTGGGTTCAGCGAGATTTTTTTTTTAAGTTAAAAGAAGTCCCTTCTGCTCACCAAGGCTGCATTTATTTGATCAGAAAAACAATAAAATAGTGAAATATTATTAGTTTAAAATAACTGTTTTCTGTGTGAATAAAATGTAATTAATTGATGCAATCAAAGCTGAATTTTCAGCATCATTACTCCAGTCTTCAGTGTCACATGATCCTTCAGAAATCATTATAATATGCTGATTTGCTGCTCAACAAACATTTCTGATTATTATCAGTGTTAAAACCTGCTGAATATTTTTTGTGAAAACCGGGATACATTTTATTTTTCAGGACTTAAACATGAATAGCAACTTCAAAAAGAACAATTTATTTGAAATAGAAATCTTTTATAACATTATAAATGTCTTCACTGTGACTTTTCATCAATTTAATGTGTCCCTCATGAATAAAAGTATTAATTTCTTTCAAAATTATAAGTATATCTCAGACTGCAGCAGCAGCGACTCTCCTCACATACTCGGGGTTTCAGCCGCGTGTCGTTGAGCTCGTGTGGTGCCTCTGATTATCGTCTCTCTGCTTTTGTAATATTTCATATGATTGTTTCTCTGCTCAGGCCTGATAGCAAAACTGTGTTTGAGCAGCGGCTGCATTAATATTGATGAGGGGAAACTCTCCAGCATCATCAGAGCACTGCGGCGCTCACAGCTGCACTGCTGCCAGCTCAAATCCATCATCGCATGTCACAATCTCACCTGAAACCACAGATCGGTGGGTTTAAGAGCTCGGCGAGAGACGAAGACGGAGAGCCGACAATTAGTCAAAAATTCAGGGTGATGCAATTACGCCGCAGAACTTCAAATGCAAACCGTGAACTGAATTGAAAAGTATGAAAGTATGAGTTTTGTTTTTTGTCTGCTGAGGTTTATGTATGACGGATCAGAGGAGGAGATATGTCTTACAAAAAGGATTGTGGGTCGTGTTATCAGTCTTCACTATAAGAAGTTCAGTTTCTGTCTCGCTCAGAGCGCAGTGATGCTGAATCAAACACAGAGAACAAGAGATGGACTGTAACCCTTCATGAGGAGGATGAGGATGGAGAGTGTGTTCACTTTATATTCAGTGAAGCACGAAAGCATGAAATTCACACATCAGCTTCTGAAAACCGTAGCGCATTCAAAGCTCATAAACTGGTGCACTGGTGTCTTTTATCATATGTCTGCTATTGCAGCGTTATTAAAGCATTAAAGGGGGCGTGAAATGGAAAATCAAAATGTTCTGGGTATTTACACATATGAGAGTTTGTGCTACAATATGAGTGTTGCTAATAAAATCAGTACAGTGCACACATGCAGTGTCTGTTGCAAAACAACAAGTAATAATAGTCCTTTTAAAACTATATGTGAACCAGGACCACAAAAGCAGTCTTAAGTATCACGGGTATATTTGTAGCAATAGCCAACAATACACCGTATGGGTCAAAATTATTGATTTTTCTTTTATACCAAAAATCATTAGGATATTAAGTAAAGATCACGTTCCGTGAAGAAATTTTGTAAATTTCCTACCGTAAATATATCAAAACTTAATTTTTGATTAGTAATATGCATTGCTATGAACTTGATTTGGACAACCTTAAAGGCGATTTTTACAATACCTCAGATTCCAGATGTTCAAATAGTTGTATCTCGGGCCAAATACTGTCCTTCCCTAAACCATACATCAATGGAAAGCTTATTTATTCAGCTTTCAGATAATGTGTAAATCTCACTTTCAAAAAAATTGACCCTTATGACTGGTGTTGTGGTTCAAGATCACATATACTGGAAAAGTAAACCAATAAGCAAGCAAAAGCAATTCCCACACAGAAACAGACTGCTGCGATTGTTGTGCTTGTGTTGTTTCAAACGTATATGGCTCATATATCACAGTGCTTGTCATCTTCTGTATCAAAACATGATATGCTGTAAAGGAGGGCGTGGCTAAGGTGTGATGAAGTCAGCCAATCACAGCAGTGGGCGTTTACTTCTGTTTCTGCGAGAGGAAACGCCCCTTCAAATTGAGTGCGTTTTACAGAGAGTCAGAATGAGGATGGAAAATGATCTCTTTTTTTAAACAAATACTGGACATTTTTTGGTGCGACTAACCTAACTTAACTAACCTCAAGAAATATCTGCTACTGCATTTAATGGCTCCAAGCAGATATTTCACCTAAAAATCATCATTGTGTCACCATTTACTGTATCTCACTTATGTACATTAATTCCTAATCTGCTTTCTTCTGTGGAGCACAATATAGAGATATTCATACAACGTAACTCTATCACCAAAAATTAATTCACAATTCTATAAAATCTTTTCATTTGTGTTTTGCAGAAGAAAAATGCAGTTGTACAGTGATTTTCCACAGCTGAACGCAGCCTGTCATGACTGCAAACACTTCAGCTTTCTTAATTTGCACATATTGTTCTTAACAATAAGTTTCTTCAATATGTTTTGTAACTAGAAATTTTACACTGGAATCTGGGTCACGTACCGCAATACATGCGACAGAGATCCATCACCAGAGATCTGAAACTACATGCTTTTCCAAAAGTAATCCAGAAAACATCTTATTTTTCCCAAACTATGTCACTAATGACTTGTGTCGCTAGATAAGTGCATATGTACTAAATGCTTTTATTTGACATCCAGTTACTGCTGAAAATTCAGTGAAAAGATGCAACGCCTCATCAAAGCCAGACTAAATCAAGCCTGCTGTGAGCCGCCTCAGCCTCTAATATCAAAACAGACTGTAGTATTTAATGTGTAAATGCATCAAAAAACATTAAACAGTCTGTAAAGCAGTTCTATGCCACCTCTGCAGTGTAAATTTGGCATTAGAAGTTAAAAGACAAGTGCAATTCATAAACTGAAACACTAAAATGATCTTCATGCACTCAGCACTTCATCACAAAACTGATGTGACAGCACATTCACACACCGAACACACATCAACGTTGCTGTGAGAATCACAGGACGGATCATGAGGATTTCCCATTGAACACTGAGGGAAAACACGTCTGACCCTCCCAAACTATTTCAATTACCGAGGCCAAAATCAACAACAGCTCGAGACACTTTTCAATTTCACACTGAGCAAACAGCCGCCGGCGGCCCGTCGTGAGATTTAACTGCAGCACAACAAAGGCGGATTCTGGTTTGTTTTTACTCAAACGCTGACAGAGAAATTGTGGAGTGTTTTGGCAAGAAAAGCAGACAGAGGCTTTTGTTCAGATCCAGCGTGGAAACCCAGTTATCAGGATCGGTGAACGACACGATTCACAGCGACCCAAACACAATTAATATCCTGAGCATCTGCTTCACATAATCAATACTCATCCCATCACACGTAAACAAATGCAGACAAGACAGACATCATTAGGGCAGCAGAGGACGGCTGAAGGTGATTTAAGCTGAATATTCTAGAAAAAATTTACTTTCACAGCTAGTGCACCAGAAAATGAGAAAATGAGCAATGACACCATCAAATTATTGCCTAAAAGGAATTATTCCAGTCCTGAATGCTGACTGGTCAATAGATCATCCCAGAAATCCTACAATACACTAATGTTTTTTGAAAGAAGAAACCGATACTTTTATTCATCAAAGATGCATTAAATTGATTTAAAAAATGGTCAGTAATAATGTTACAAAAAATTCTATTCAAATGAACTTTCTATTCAACTGTGAATCATGAAAAATAAAATCACACTTTGCACAAAAAAAAAGCATCAGCATTTTAGAATGATTTCTGAAGCATCAAATTCAGCTTTGATCACAGAAATATATATATATTTTTTAAATTGTTATAATATTTTACCCTTTTTACCATTTTTGATCAAGTAACTGCTTCTTTTAAAAACCTTAAAACATCTTACCAACGCCAAATTGCTAAAAGGTAGTGTAATATAAACTAGATTTTTATGAACTCTCTATATATGTAAGGGCCCTATGAAAACTTTTATTTTTTTCCAAATTCTGTTTTATATTTTCCTCCTTAATTTTTCTAGACTTTGTTTTAATGGTTAAAAAAACAAAACAAAACAAAAAAATAGTCAAAAGGCATGTCTGATTAACTTAAATCATGAAACATACACGATTTAACAGCAATTTATTAAAAGTTTAAAAAAAATGACATTTTAAGGCCCTATGAAATCTGTTTTACTTTTTTTCTCAGTTTAATTTTATTTTATTTTTACCAAATTCTGTGTTTTCCATTCATTTTCTGGAGGCATGACTAATTATTTGATTTTATAAAAAATATTTTCTGAAATACATTTTCTGGTAAATACATTTTTGGTAAAAAAAAAAAAAAAAAAAAAAAAAAAAACTTTATTAGTAGTAGTGCTATCACTAAATTAAGTAGTATATTTCTGTCACAGTTTCTTCAAGTAAAACTGAACTTTCATTCAGACAGGTTGCTGTGAAGGCCTTGAAGTTTCTGTTTGTATATGATATAACAGCTAAAATCACCTTCAGGTTATGAACTAGAATGATCACCTGAACCTAAGAGAAGCCACTGATGACACACGTGAGCAGAAACACGTGTGGAAACCGTAAAACGCAGAACACAATAAATGATTCAGGTTCATAAGGATCATTCATTTATGCTGCTGAAGCATCGTGAAATATTTCTTGGAGTGTCGTTCTCGTGCTGTGGCGCTTTGGTGTGTGTGTGTGAATCAGAGAGCAGCGTTGGTGGGAATGTTTGTGCGCGGAAACCTTTGAGTCTCAGCCAACACACACTGAACACACGCGGCCTCTGATCGAGCGACTCCACCGGGACCAGAACACACCTACACACACACACACACACACACACACAATCTGCTGCTGAAACAGACGGGACGCGAACTGACAGCACGAGGAAAGCTGATGATGTTCGTGTGTGATCGCATTTGTGTGTCGACAGCTGACAACGACAACAAGCAAATAGCGACACGCTCCTGAGAGAAACCGGCAGGAACGGGAGGAGATCAAAGAGACTTTCTTTGCGTTTCTTTCTTTTATCAGAGACTGACACGACACGCTCAAAACACACATATCAATCACTCATCTAGAAACACACGCGGATTAACACAAACCTCTGAGGCACAGAGAGAATATTTAAAGAAGCTCAAACCAATAAATCATAAACTCACAGTTCAAAGACTCCGATTCAAGACGATTTGAGCATCAAATACAATTTGATTCGCTTTAAAATTGTACAGAATGGAAAGTGGCTGTGTAATGATGCTTTGTGAGAGGAACAGCACTAAATCTGAGTTGTTATTTGCAACTCTCATAACTCATGTTTGCATTTCCAAACCTGCCAAATTTAGACGCCTTGTTTACGTCAGCAAAATCAGACAGCACAAATATGTACAGATGACTGCAGCAGAGAGGAAGATTACCAGCTAAAAACTTATATTTGCATCTGATCCTCACACAAAACATCGCATGACTTCAGAAGACTCAAAATCACATTGAACGACTGTTAAGATGCTTTAAAGTCACCGTAAGAAGCAGCAGATCTTCTGTACTGTGACGTATGCAAGTGAAATGTATTATCAATAAAGAACAAAATAAGAAGGACTTAGATTTTTCTGGACGTTTTCACAAAAACAAAAAAAAAAACGTTTTCATAGCGATTCCACAGAAGAACCACTTTTGGTTCCCCAAAGAACCTTTCAGTGATCAGTGAAGAACCATTTATTTTCTTAGCGTGAAGAACAATAATGTTTTTCTACTATAAGGAACATTTTGCCCAATGGAAAAGTTCTATGGATGTTTAAGGTTCTTCGTGGAACCAACAATGCCAATCAAGAATTTTTATTTTTGAGAGTGCAGAAGACCAAAAAAATAAAAAAGATGACACATGCATAGAAAAATACTTCAGAATAAGACCTTTAACGTGCATTTACCAAGGAAAAGAATTTGTGAATTTTTATTTCATGCCATTCCATCAAAGAACCCTGATAAATTAAAATGCATCATAGTCTCCACAAAAATATTGCACGGCACAACTGTTTTCAACATTGCTAATAACTGGAAATGTAACTGGAAAACAGCAAATCAGCATATTAGAATGATTTCTGCCGGATCATGTGACACTGAAGACTGGAGTAATGATGCTGAAAATTCAGCTTTGATCACAGATATAAATTACATTTTAACAGATATTCACATAGAAAACAGCTAATTTAAACTGTAATAATATTTCACAATTTTACTGTATTTTGGATCAAATAAATGAGCCTTGGTGAGCAAAAGAGACTTCTCAATGTCTCTTCAAGATGATACATTATTTTCATGGTACTTTTTGTGCGTTTTAGTTTTTAAAAAGAAAAGTGTGAACATTCCACAAAATACCTTATTTAATGTTCTATTTTTTCCTGAACCTTAATATAAAGGCAAACGTGCCATTTGCCATCAGGGTCTTGCGTCATATTTTCATACTAAAAGATTCATGTTGGTTCACCGCTCCGCTGTTCGTTTGTGCTCATCACTGAACTGCAGTAATTATAATGTGGTTTGGGGCAGATTGTTCTCATTCATCATAAAACAAGTGCGTATCAAAGCTATTATTGGGTTTTACTCACAATCTTATGAAACCAAAGATGAACCTGAAGCTGAACAACTTGTTCGGTTGAACTGTCGCGGTGCTTTACGAGTCAAACCGATCACAGTGTCTCTGAACGGCTCCTTCATTCTCTCCTCGTTCGGGGGCGTCGTTCCGCAGTGTTAAAATCATAACTCTCTTATAAGTGCAGATATTGCATGTAACGATATTAATTATGATTCTCCGCACCGGTGTATATCCGAGCGTTATGAGGTGTCAGCTTCCAGCGGGTTTGAACGGCATCATGGCGGCGTCTAATTAAAGCGCTATCGGTGCGCGGCAGAGCGCTGTAATTACACGAGTAAATTGAAATTCCGATTGAACCGGGAGCTCTTATTGTAAACGTCTGTAAAACTCAATATTACGTAGTTCAGGCTGCATGAGTTTTTCACAGCTGAAAGCTGATGTGTGTCATGACTAGACTGACTGAACCAGCGGAACAAGTACATACTCCATCTGGAGAATCAACATGAAATCAGAAATTACCATCTCTGACTGAGTGTTTAAAAACAACAACAACACAGTATCATACTTCTGAAGTCACTCTAGCTGTGTTTTAGTTTTAGTCTCAATTCTGCTTGATAACCCTGGTGAAGCTTAAACCAGCATCAAAACATACCTACCAGCATATGCTGTTTTTTTCACCAGGGAACAACTTGAAGGAATAGTTCACCAAAAAAAAAAAAAAAAAAAAAAAAAAAGGAGCTGGAAATGGAGGAAGTGTTATTATGGATTAGGGATTTGTATTTTAGTTAAAAACGTCCTAATGATGGATTTGGTTCAGCTTTTGTCTTGTCAGGATGTGAACTGATGGACTGGAGTGGTATGGATTACTTGTGGATTATTGTGATGTTTTTATCAGCTGTTTGGACTCTCATTCTGATGGCACCCATTTACTACAGAGGATCCATTGGTGACACAGTGATGAAATGACACATTTCTACAAATCTGATGAACAAACAAACAAACAACAAAAAAAAAAACTCATTCTAATCTTGGATAACCTGTGGATGAGCACATTTACACCATATTTTCATGTTTGGTTGAACTGTTACTTTAAAGGGGTCATCAGATGCCCATTTTCCACAAGTTGTTATGATTCTTTAGGGTCTTAATGAAAAGTCTATAACATGCTTTGGTTAAAATCTTTTTTACGTTGCCAAAATCAGCTCTGCAAAAATCATCCTGTTCTGGTCAATGTTGCTTTAAATGTTAATGAGCTCTGCTCGCCCCGCCCCTCTCTTCTCTCTGTGGAGTGACGAGCCTGTTTACTTCAGCCGCATTTAGCAGTGAGACTTGCTAACTAGCATGTTATTAGGAAAGGCGATTGCAAAGATTCATAAAAAACCCCTTATACTCACTTCTGCTGTAAGTGAAGCTGGATCACAAAGCCGCATTCCTCTGAGCACCTCTGTCAGTGTGACGTCACACAGACAACATGCTAAGAATGGTTTGATTTGAAAAAGGGGAAATTATTTTTACAGATTAAATAAAAACCACTGGGTGGCTTTCTATCATTATAGGGTGGTTGTACACAAACTGCCAAAACACATTTATGTTTAAACAACATGTAAAAGTGAACTTTGCATCCAATGACCCCTTTAAATCAATCAAACATGTACATTTTTAATGAGTTTGGAGCCCCCTACAGTGAAGTGAGTGGAATTCATTTTCATAATTATATTAAGTTAAAAAAATATTTTTCAAACTGAAAAACAAATGGACATATTGTATTGTCTTTCTGTGTAGTCTAATGTCTAATGGCTTTTTTCTTTTTAACTCAGCTGACAAATGTAGAAAGACAAGCATTTGACAGCACACAAAGAAAAACGTATGATTTTTTTTTTTTTCAATTTAATATATAGATCTCATTTTTTAAAAAGTTTTATTGATTAACTACATTTTAAAATGTATATATTAATTTTAACATTTAAAAATCATTTATTAATGTATTATTTTAACTACATAAAAGCATAACACATTTAAAAACAGTTTAAATGTAACTGTTAATGTCCATGAGTCATCTCTACTGGAACAGATATTTAGCATCGAAACTCCAGTAACTCTGACATACAATCGATCGATCAGTTTAAGGTCAGATGAACACAGAGAGAGAGAGCGAGGAGGACGAGACCATTAGATATAAACGACTGCAGTGAGCCAATCACACTCACACAGAGCCATTATCTCATCATGTCACAGTAAATCGAGACAGACAGACTGAATCAGACACAGACCAGCAACAGCTGATGGACCTGCAGCTTGTGCACACACACACACACGCACATACACACACTCTCTGGAGGAATGGACACTGACCGTGATGTTATTTTTGGAGGGTTGAGAGCTGTGCTGATGGCCGTCGTGGGCGTTTCTACTGCATAATAACTGACCGCTGCTCACTGCTCATTTGCATGGAGTGAACTGAGGAGAGAAACACACACACACACACACACAGGTGGCAGATCTGCTCTGCTCTTGTTCAAACACATTTAGACAAACAGTGACTGATGGATTTCCCACTGTGGCCCCTGCTAGGTCATTAGCATATGCTAATGAGACTGTGGTACAGCAGCAGATGTGGACAGATGTCCAGAAACACACACACACCTGCTGCATTTGTCTGCTCCTCTGATCCACTCACAGGTCAGGAGAACATCAGTCCGGTTTGTTCTGATCGAGACACAACAATCATCAAAACAAATGATTTAGTTTAACTCAATACATCATCATACCTAGTAAGGACCAGTGCTGGGGAAAGTTACTTTTAAAAGGAATGCATTACACTATTGCATTACTTTTTACTAAAAAAGTAATTAATTACGTTACTTAGATACTTTATATGGAAAGTAATGTGTTACGATACTTTTTAGTTACATTTGCATTAAATCTGGGCAGGGCTTGCTTGTTTTTTTTGTCTTTTTATATGTATATATATATATATATATATATATATAGAAGAGGTTCTATTTTTAGCAAAGGTCTGGCTTTCACAACAAAAATGAATGTGAAATGAATAAGCCTCAGCAAAAAAACCCCAAAAAAACAATAAAGCACAAATTTTAGTTTATTTAAAGACTTATTTTGTTTATTAGTATGAACTGAATCAAAGGTCAGTAGCAAACACATCGGTTAATAAAATGGCATTAAACACATAAAGGATATTTGTGTTATTGTTGCAGGCGTGTATCATATTGTGAGTTTGCATTTCACTATTTGAATTCATTTTGATGAGTAATGAATCTGATGTTTTCTGAGTGAATGTTCACATTCAGTCTAGAACTATAGTAACATCATGTTTGCACAAACGTACGTTTCTCTCAACATGGGGACAGGAGAACTGTCAGTCAATAAATGGAAAAACAAAGTAACTGGCGTTACTTTTTTTGAAAAAGAATCTGATTACGTAATTCGCGTTTCTTGTAATGCGTTACCCCCAACACTGGTCAGGACAGCAAAATAAATGCTTTTTTTTTTTTTTACCGATTTTGCATCTGTGCCACTGGGCATAAATTCCATTATACAATATATTACAATAGAACATAAACCGTTTTTTACATTGCAATAAAATTTCAGAATAACAGTGTTTTTGTGGTATTTAGTGGTTTAGTGGTATTTCTGATCAAATCAATGCAGAGATAAAAACATTAAATTCATTACGAACATTAATACATTTTTTAAATCAACTGTTAATATCAGTTAAATGCACCTAACATGAACTAACAGATGAACAACTGTACTTTTAGAAACTAAGATTAACATTATATCACCAATTGTTTCTTCATGTGTGCTATTGCATTAACTAATGTCAACTAATGAGACCTTATTACATAAAAACAAGCCTTTTGAGTTTTTCAAAAGCTCTCTGTGGTAATATAAATTAAAAAACATCCATAATATAGCAGTTATAAATATGATTGTCTGATTTTCTTGCCATTTTCCATGATAAATTATTGTGGTACTTACATTGGGCATGAAGTGGCGACCAACACCAGTCAAATAAATCCAGCAGAGCCGTCTGATCTGAAGGATCTTCTCAATCCCAGCATCGGTGGTTTGGATTTATGCGTGTTGAAATCACAGACCTCACGGAGAACTTCAAAGAGCAGGATCCTCTGACAGCTCATTAAGATCTCGTCTGAAGTGAGGCATCGTTACCTGACTTAAACGAACCATTCACTCTAAAATCAGACTCGTGAGATGATTCCTCACAGCGGGAAGTTGTTCTGACAGACATCAATGAACCAAATCGACCACTGATTCCACAGAAGACAACTAGAGGCTGTGATTAACTACCCATGCTAACCAAAATCTGCTGATTCGCTGACATCAGTAAAGCAGTTCAGACACTTTATTAGGATTGTGAATGATGAAATGCTACAGAACATGGGAAATGCATGAATCTCCTCTGAACTTCAGAAGAACCAAAGCAGAATTTCAGTTTCATCTAAATGGAAATCTCTGAGATAAGGCTGGGCAGTATACACAGTATGTACTACATTTCATTGGCAATAAGTAAACTAAATTGCGTAAATATTGCAATGGTTTACATGCTTTTGATGCTTCATATTTGCTCCTAAAGCTTCATAAAGACCACGTCAGCAGGTCGGTTTCACACTCATCTCTCATCTCACAATCCGAGTTTTAACCTCAAGAGCAAAAACACTGATCGAGTGGAGACACAATCTGGTGGTTCATCATTCAAAAATGTTCACTGAAGTCACGTGTGCCATTTAACATGCTTCAGCATGTTTCAGCAAAAATACATAGGTCAGTATTGCTATTTATTGTTCAATTCATATACTAAATATCATTCTTGTATTCATTTACTGGAAAACTGTGGAAAACATGCCTGGATTATTTGAACTAAAGTTTCTGGCAACAACCACAAAAAAAAAAAACTACACGCTCCAGTGAGAATGATTCGATCACAGCGGGAGCTCTGGAATAGGGGGATTAAAGTCCATGTAAATTTAGATGCAATCATGCAAATGAATGTGCATTGAGAGTCCTTTACAAACAAATCAGCTGTGCAAATGAGAAACAAAATCAGTAAAAATCATTTCACTGATCTGCCTCCGTTTCAGCATCTCATTAAAGACCAAATACATATGCTACACATCGTATACTGGCAGTGATGCAAGAACACTGCGGGACCGAAGGGGGCGACAGAGTTTGTCTGTAAATGACTGAAAAATCATAATTATAAGATTCTTTATCCTGAAGGGAAAACTAACCAGTGAAGAAGACAGTTTACAGTAATGGCAGCTTAAGTGACGTTTGCATGGCATGCATACGAACAACTGAATGTATGTTTTGGGCCACAGAAAACATGTTTTTGTTTTTAGGGAGACGTTTGTACAAAATGTAAAGTGGAAGACAGGAATGTAAAATTACATAAGAATGAAATTTCACTTAACACTTAAAAAATAAATCAACACTTTTTGCCACCTTCACAGTACAGTGACATCATCTCTCATGCATGATTTCCAGAGACAAACATCAGCTCTAATCCTAGCGAGCGACCGCGCTGTCTATACAGGAGTCAAGGAACGTGCAGGATAATCCTGTCCATGATTACACCTGAATTAATCATGTATATGCTGTGGGATCTTCTGACAACCACATGCATGGTTTTCCCCTGCTGAATGATTAAACTTGATGGATATGGTCAGACCAACTCCAACATTTGTGTGTTGTTTCACAGGCAACTACACACAGAAGATGTACAGTTGCGAACTTCTTGATTTCTTGACAAGATGTGAACCAGCTCACTGAGTTTAAGATCAGAGCTCATGTTTCTCCTTCTACCATCATTATACTAGAAACACAGAACATCCAAAAACAAACTCTACAGAAGATCCTCAAACATCCTGTAGAGTCCAGCATTCAGTGTGTCGTGGTTTGGGCTTGAGATGTTTCCTCAGTCAAGTCAATGTTCTTAACTACCATCACACTACCATTTATAAACTCAGCCAGTAGCTCTAATGATCTGTGGGTGGCTGCTAAAACTCAATCCTCCTACATGAGAACGAAGCCAAAGACACCGTTCTAACGCCGCACTCACGTGACGTCAGAATTACTGCACGAGATCCGAGCACAGACTCTAGAGCAACCATCAGTGTAATGATGCCCATTTTGTGTCTTTAGCTCATTTTCAGAAGTTTAAATGGTCCTGCATTGCAGGAAACATCAACAGAGAACCATAGGTACCAAATGAACTTTTACTGCCAAAACACCTACCATTTTGGTTTTTACACATCAGAGCTTTTATAATATTACCAGTTCACTGCCAAAAGTTTATCCAGTGCATCAGAATGTGACTTTTGCCCTGCTGTAAAACAGTATGTGAAATGAGTCGAATTCATAACAGCAGGCAAAAAGTACTTCGATTACCTACTACTACTAGTGGACACTTCAACATCCCATACGTCCATGGCACAGGAGTTTCGAAAAGCAGTAAAGCAACGGCGTAGGTCACATGACAACATGGGGTAAAGTACGTCCGGACTGCATTCATACTACACACATCAATCAAACATACAGAAGGTATTTTTAAAACGGTCACAAAGTTAAATGTAGTGCAGTACCTAGACACTATCAGATTTTGGATGCACTTCTTGTTGTTTCGCAGTACAAGCATCTAAAGCGTCCTTGGGGAAAAAAAGCATTATCACCTGATATTAGTCAAGTTTATGCTTCAAACAAGACAATTTGCCAACAATTTTCTGTCTTATCCTCCACAGTGCCTAATTTCAAGGACGTTTAGATGCTTTTATAAGAAAATGACTTTCTCAACCACAGTACTCGTAACTGCAGTAATTCCGACATGACGTGAACGCAGCATCATACGGCACCGTTCTGCATTTGAACGCGTCACATGCTACATGCCCAGTGTCGCTTAAAGATCGCTACACACTCAGGCTGGTGAGGTTGTTAGTCTGTTTTTGCCTATGAATGAATGAGCTTGAGTTCCTCATGTTCCAGAACATTCTACGCTACTCCATGACTACTGCATCTCCTCCGAGGCATCCAGTGTAATGCCCTGAAGAAGAAATGACGCTGTGTTGCCGTGGCTGCGAGCTTCAGCTGGTCAGTAGCAGAACAGGAAACGGGTTCGTGTCACTCGAGACAAACATGGAGACGAGTTCACAGAAGAGACCGAACATTGTCCCATACCTGAACCGAACTGCGCTTTTCATCTGTTCTTACGGCAGCTAGAACCCACAGTCTGGCTGCACGTCTTGGCGTCAACAGGTGACGCATCCCTCTCAGTTTCCTCACTCGTTGCTTCAGTCCAGGGATCAAATCCGTAAAGGCACCTCCCGTCTTTATTCCGGACCGCTAGACTCCCCTGTACTAAACTCCCAGTGCTGTTGCACTTCTTGGCCAGCGGTGGCGCCAGCGAATCAGGCGGGTGCAGAGATGTCAAAGAGAAGCTACTCAGATTATCCGACAACTGTTCAGGATTACCGACCTGACCGGCTGGTAATGCAGCTCCTCCCGCCCTAATCCCAGATCCGGTGTCCTCATCGGAGGGGTCCTGTCGGACCAAGTTAGGATTTGTGCAGTCACTGTATCTGCTCCGATTCCTCTGACGCCCCCTGGTGGCCTGGAGGTTGAACAGAGTCTGCGGAGTGAGAGATCTCTGGCTGAGTTCTGGAGGGGGGACGCGAGTTCGGCAGATCAAGGGTAGCGTAAGATCTCCTGGTTGGGAGACGCCCTCCTCCGGCATGGTCTGCAGGCTGCTCGCCGAACTGCCCGTGGCCAGCGAGGAGTTACTTTGGGACGGCTGCAGCAAGAAATGACAATAGAGTCAGGAAAGAGAAACAAACCTGGATCTGGATGTGAGAGGGTTTAGTGACCTAGATCTGCTCTGCAACTGCACAGAAAACTGGTGGGTTGTACCCAACCTACGGGAGTCAAGAGTGTACCAGACCTTCTGGAAATCAGGTTTACAAGGTATTGAGTTGATAGTGAGCTTTTGAGAAAGAGCTTGTCACCAGATTTGACATGGTTTTCCAGTGCAGTAGCCTCAAATCTTGGAAAGACATTCTAGGAGTTTGAGGCAGTTAGTAGCACGTAAACTAGATATCCACAAACCTTCTGGTCTAAAGGTGGGCTCCTATGAAATGTCCCCAGGAATAAGGTCTATTGTCAGTAGTGTAGAGACGTTTAAATCACTTCTTACACTGAAGTCACTTTCAAGCAGCTTTCTGCTGGTCAGTGCAGCAAATTTGCAGACCAACTTTTAAAAGTGAAAAAAGTGTGAGTTGTGACATTTGCTAAGTATGGTCATTTGTGCTCTGTATTTAACCCATCCAAGTGCAAACACATCAGTGAGTAGAGAACACATACACACACCATGGACACGCACCAAGAGCAGTGGCCAGCCATTTCCCACTGCTCTGGGCAAATGTTGGGGGTTGGGGGTGGTTAGAGAGTTGGACTTATAACCCAAAGGTTGTGGGTTCGAGTCTCGGTACAGTACCGGCAGGGATCATAGGTGGTGGGAGTACAGCGCTCTCTTTCACCCTCAATAATACCATGAGAAAGGCACTGCTGTGTGCGTGTACTTGGACTAGTGAAATGCAGAGCACAAATATTTGGCCAAATACAGAACGGCATACTTGGCCACACATCACGTCACATCCTTTCCTTTCCTTTTAAGGGCACCTTAGTCGTAGGTATTCATGGTAGAAGAGTTTGCTGTTCATTCATTTCCCCAGCCTAAAACTGCTTAAACCCATGACCTTCAGTTTACAAGTCTGACATTTTAACCATTAGGCCACGACTGCCCCTGAACATGAGTGAACCCATTCGGAATTCCTAACTGCGCAGAGTCCTATCGGAATAAATAAATTTCACATGCAAAATTTCACCAAGCAATGGTAAATATGACTGTACCTTAAGTGGATGAAGCTGAAAAGGCTGATGGACCTCACTAAATGCCTGAAGTAAAAGTTTGTCTACCTGAGAGCCTTTCATCCTCATGTTGGACACTTGACTGTAAGTCCTGTTAGAGTTTGAATGGTCATCTGTCATGTTCTACATGTGGTGTCTCTTACCTGAGAGCCCATGACCCTGCTGTTGGCCCCTGGGGACCTGAGAGAAGCCCATGAGGCTGGAGATGCGTGCCTGGAGCCTGGCTGGGGTGCTGCGGTGGCAGGGCTGCCCTGGGGGATCGCAGCAGTGGTGGGGTGAAAGAACTCAGCCGGGAGATGAAAGAGAGGTGAAGACGTCTGGCCTTCTCCTCCACAGCCATCTGCCACACACACAAACCATCACTATACACTACAGCTTCTAATATAAGATATATACATAGTTGTGCAAAACTACATATTTTCAAACTGACTAGTTGTGGGTTTCCATTTTCCATGCAACTGTTAAGACGAACATCGATGTTGGTGTGAGAAAGCCTAGCCAGGATGTTCTGGGTGGTTCCTAAAGGTTTGCTGGATATTCTAAGTGGTTGGTATGAAGTTTCTAGGGTGTTACAGGTGGTTGCAAGGGTGTTCTTGATGGTTTCTAGGAAGCTGCTGTGGTGTTCTGGCTGGTTGATCTGTGTGGATTCAAGGGCATTGCTAGGTCATTGCTAAGTTATTCTAGGTGGTTGTTAAACTGTTGATAGTGGTTGCCTGGACCTTTTGGGCGATTGCTTGGGTGTTGCTATGGAGTTTCTAGGGTTTTCTGGGGGGTTGCCAGGGTTTTCTGGATGGTTGCTAAGAGGCTACTGTGGAGTTCTGGATCATTGCAAGATGCTTACTAGGGCGTTTTGTGTTGATGTTGCAAGTAGGGTGGTCTGGGTGGTTGCTATGCTTTTGCTAGGGTGATCTATGTGGTTTCAAGGGCATTGCTAGGTGGTTTCCTGGACATTTTGGGTGGTTGTTTGGGTGTTGCTATGGAGTTTCTAGGGTGTGCTGGGTGGTTGCCGGGGTGATCGCAATTGCTCTTAGATTGCTGTGATGTTGCGGTTGGTTTGCGAGTTGCTTACTAGGGTGTTCTGCGTTGCAGTTTTCTGTGTGGTCACTGGGGTGTTGCTAAGGTGTCTTGGTTGGTTGCTAGGCAGTTGCTAGGGTGATCTATGTGGTTTCAAGGGCATTACTAGGTAGTTGCTGGGGTTGCTAAAATGTTGCTGGTGGTTGCCTGGCCATTGCTATGGTGTTGCAGATAGTTGCTAGATCATTGCAAGATGCTTATTAGGGTGTTGTGTTGCTTTTAGATGTTTTCTAAAGTGTTGCTATGAGGTTGCTAGGGTATTTTGAGTAGTTTACAGGTTAGTGCTGATGGTTGTTAAAGTCTTGTTTGAAGGTTGCTACGGTGGTTGCTAGGGTGTCCTGTGCTGCTGATAAAAGGTTGCTATGTGGTTGCTAGGGTGTTCTGAGTGATTGTCAAGGCATTGCTGTGCAGCTCTGAGGGTGTTCTTAGTGCTTGTAAGGCTGTTGCTAGGGGTGTTCTGGGGATGGTTTCTAGGGTGTATAGAATAAGCCAGATGCATTAATGGAACAGAACACCGAACACCACAACACAACACGGCCTCAAATGCGTAAAAACACGCATGATGCAAACGGCACTGCAGAGAGCAGGACACACAGGTGGCGTCTGACCTCCACAGTGAGCTGGAGACCGGAGCTGAAGACCCGTCTCAGGCCGCACGTCCCGTCTGCCTTGCCTAGGACTGGAGACCTCACTTGGAGGAAGAAAGTGACTGCACACAACCTCATCTGTGCTCAAGTCAGCGCTGCCCTGCTCCTCCTGTACAGACACACGGTTCATGTGTGTCTCATCACTCATATCACACTGTACCTACAGCATATTACAACTAAATCAGATCTGAGAGCTGCAGTGGAGGAGATGAATTTCAGTTTCTTACACAAAGCATAATGACGAAGTATAGAAACATATCACATGAATCTCACAGACTATTAGGATGATGCTTTTAGTCTATCCCCATTTATTTCATATGGACAAAAAACAGCATGAACAGAACTGTTACACATTTGAAAGGAGTTGTTTTCCCCATTTAAAAACAAGAAGCAAAAAACCAAGGATACCCATTCACCAAAAAAGGAAAAAAGAAAAATAAATGAACAATAAATTAATAAATAACAAAAAACAGCATTTCCCTGCCACACAGAATCTCCTATTAGGTCTTTGCCAAAACACTTAGGGAGATCTCTTTTTTTATCTTTTGTTTATAGCCATGTAAAAATAAAGACTTTTACATTTATTTATTATTTATAAGTGTGTCATGGAAATACTTTTTTTCTCCATAGAGTGCAATATAATAATTGTAACCGAGCAAACATTTCACAACATAAACTGCTTAATCACCTGCTTTCAGTAAGATTTAATCAACACAAGTGTTTGTGTACCTGCCATTGTGCATTAAACTTGAATCACGCCCAGCAGACGTCCGTTTTAAAGCAGTGGGCGAGTAATTCACCTCTTGATTGAATAAAAGCCTACTTTGAGATTGTGTTGACAAACACGTTTATAGCGCAATATTTTCAAAGTGCTTATTACAAAAACAGTGCCGCGGCCCCTGAAAGTCGGCAAATTTGCACGTAATGTATCACGACAGCCTAATGCACTTGCTGCCGATCTATGTAAGTAAAATAACTCGATTGGTACACAGTGTGTGAATTTGTAGGGTTAAAATGTAAAAATGTGCTAGATGTGTTTAAAAGTCTGACCAAATCGATTTTTCTTGGTTTGACCCCAAAACGTTTAAACGTCAAGCTACGCCCATGGTGAGCACAGGATTACACATGATTATTTCTTTAAAGTGTTCAGTACAAGTCAAGCATGTTCTTGAGCTTCTCCACATGAGTCTGAGAGCAGAAGCATCAAAGACACTGATAGTACAAGAAGATCCTGCTGAGACGAACCCAAAGGAGCTTCACACACCCACACGAGAGACCCATTCACTTATCAGTTAATTAAGCATGTCAGTAATGATTAATCAGCAAGACAATGCAGAGCTGGAGTGTGTTTTCTCACACGCACACACCTTACAGTCCCTGTCCAGCAGCTGGTAGTCGCTGTGCTCCTCCAGGCTGATGTCATCAGGCAGCGCGGGTGAAGAGGATTTATCTGACAGCTGCTCCGACATCAGAGACGTTTGCTCGACCTCTGCCAGCCGGATCTACAAAACACACACCATCACCACAGGAAGCTGTCAAACACTGGTGCACGCAGAGATCTGAACACTCACTCGCATGACCTGCTGCACTCACAATCACACACACAGTATGATCCGTCATGGACGGGATTTCATATGCAGCTTCTTTTCTCATTTTCTTAAAATCAGCCTGAAGGAGATCTCACACTGTATGCATAAATGTTTAACATAAATGATAACACTGAACCCTCATGTTTCCGATGCTTTTTCAATATTCATTTAATTTAGAATTAGTCCTACATGTGACACATTCAGCCATGATGATGCTTCATGCAATACTCTGAAAACAGATGTTTTCTGAATGATTTCATTAGTGCAAGTTTTCCCAAATGAGGGTTTGCAAATTGCAGAGGGATTAAGAGTTAATGAAAAGCTAATATATACGTATCAGGTAAAATTAAAGTAAATAATTAGATCTGTATGATAACTGCTATATAGCTTAATGTGATTATTAAATCAAAGGCTGCAATTTAATTAAATAACTGAGATTCAAAACTGTAATATATTCTGTCTTTATTTTTATAATTGGAGTTCAAACATTATTACCACTACTACTAGTAATAATAATAATTTGCATTATAATAATAATTATTCATATTATTAAAATTAGAGATTTGTAAACATGCAAATGTCCAATCAAACATTTATTTCTCATTTTACAATACAACTGTACTTTACAACAGTAATGTATATTCTGTCTTTTAGAATTGTATATAAAATACAATACTACTAAAATAATTATTTTAATAGACTTTTAATAATTCAAAGGGTAAAGGGTAACTAAGTAAATATCCGATGTCTGAAGGGTTCAACTGACAAAAAAAAAAAGTTTGAGAATCAATTTAGCAAATTATTTGGAGGTTTTAGGAAGCGTTAGGTATCCTCACCTCTCCTGATTGGCTCCTGCTGTCTCGTCTGATTGGTGGAGAGCAGTAATGGTGGAACACAGATCCTGATAGGTTGTCAATCATCTGCATTTCTCCATCCAGAGAGTCCTTCATCAGCAGAGAGACGCTCTCCAGCCACTGGTTCTCCTGTCACGAACACACACACAAACTTCTGACTGACGTGCATTAGATCTCCGGACACACACTGGATAATAAATATGTCTATTTTTCTTATGCCATTTTTTCCTTGCACGCTTGTTAGAGATGTCTGGATATCTGTACTGGAATGAGTGTGTCTGTGTGTGTGTGTGTGTTGGTGTGCAGTGAAGCGCTCAATCGTGTGGACGGATTAATCAGTCAGAACTTTAGACGGATGAACTCCAGCGACCCGCCGGATGACCCGAGACCATCAACACACACGTCATCAGTCGGTGTGTGTCGCATCAGACGAGTGAAACAAGGGGGAAAATGATGAGAAAAAGCCATTTATTTTATTAAATAAACAGACTGATAAATTGGTTTGGGTGAGCGGTGTCATTGGTTTGATCTCTAACGAGAGACGCAGTGATACGAGGCACATCGATGTCATGAAGAGTTTAACTCAGCGTAAATGAAGCAACAACTAGCAACAGGAGTGAAGGACTAACAAATTCCTATGAATTCTTGTGAATTTGTAGCAGCAAGAAAACTGATTCACAGTTAAATTAGAGTGACATCTTATTTTCATCCACACTGTCTAAAGTCCAGCGATAACAGCGAAGCGTCCAGCGGCGTGAACGCCCACCGCGAGCAGCAATAAATCACTGTCAGTGTGAACGACACATCAGCGTGTGATTCACTGCTCATCACGTGCGGACAGATTGTTTTGTGTTTCAGCTGCGACTTCATTTCCTCTGATGACTCACAATGCGTCTCCGTTAACACACACACACACACAATCACTGGGCCATCAGATGTCAGGGAGGAAATCTACAATTGCTCAGTGTAATGACTCATGACAGATTCATGACTGCTGTCCTGCTTCAAAAATAAACCTTTACAGTGAGATTTTAGGGGAATATTATCATCTCAATATACAGTAGTTAATGAATACACCTGCTCTAATGACACTCATCTACTCAAACACACGTACAGTACGTAAATCAAACGACAAATGAAGCACTGTTAACGCATCAGATATGAAGATTTTTGTGATGTGCAGCAGCAGACCAGTCTTGAAGTTTGAGGTGAGTTCAGGTTTTAAGGTCTGTTCACACCACGAACGATAACTACAACCAGGGGTGGCGCTAGGGGTGGGCTAAGGAGGCTGAAGCCCTGAATGTTTTCAATAAAGACCTGAACGTTTTTATTACCATGTCTTGTGCGCATCAAGAGTTTTTCAATAAAATCATTTCTATTAAACCAGCACTTAAACTGCAAAATGCAGCTGCTTCAAATATTGTACTGTATAACTTTATAATTACAATCTCATTATCTGTCAAAATTAGGTTAATGTAGCAACAAATCGCTGATTTTGTAGGACACACATTTAGAGCAATTATATTCATGGTTAGCATCGTCAGTGATTTTACTAAGTGTCAGGGCAACAATTCAATAAAAAATAAGTTATTATTAAGTGATTTAAATCGTAGAGAAAATATTGTCTTTTCTAATCAAATCCATATTGTGCACACTGCAGTGTTTTGGTACAGAATGAATATGCCGTTTTGAACAAATTGATTGAATAAATGACTCGACTCATTAAAACAGTGGTTTGCTGCCACCTACTGGAAATTTTAGTGTCATTCTATTTTGTTCTATCATTTTTTTATATTTCTCTGTTCTAAATTTAAAATTCTATTAATCTCATAATATTATTCATGCACTTTGTAAGTGCAGTGCAAATGGAGCTCTTTAAAAATATGTGTAGCCTATAGAGCCCTGCGTGTTTAATTATACTTCTTTTAAAAAAAAAATAAGCCACTTAACCTATATAACTTTTAAACATTTTATTTGAAGGACGTCTGGGTCAAGCCCTGGACATCCACTCACCCTAGAACGGCCCCTGACTACAACCATAAATAATGCATTTTAATAATCACTTTAACAGAATAGCAAAGTCCAGGATTTTTTTCCAGCTGATAAAAATATTGACAGCCAATCAGAATCTATCCGACTTACAGTGGCAGATGACAAAACTACAGCTTGATTATAAAATAAACAGAGTTATCATCCGCTGGTGTGGACAATAATATATTTAGCATTATAGTTATTTAATATATATACTTTACTGCTGTTTTTAATCTGTTATAGTTTGTTAATAAGTTACAGTAATTGTGTTATTATAGTTATCAGTTCATGCTTTATATCTTTACACATATATCATTGTAGTTACAGATATATTGTTATGGTTATAGTTACCAAAGTTTGTTTGTATAATTACAGTTACTAGTTATTATTTATCATTAGACTTATTGTTAACATCATTGTTATTGTTGTTATTATAATTATTAGTTGTTAGAATTATAGTTATTATTATAGTTATCATCATACTTAGAAGTAACATTATAATTGTTATAATTATAAGTTATCATTATTATCATTATTGGTAAGGTTATCATAGTTATCAGATACAATATTGGTTATAATGCAGCAGTTTTCATTACATTTATTGTTATAGTTGTCATTACAGTTAAAATTAGAGTAGTTATTAGAGTTATTATAGTTATAGTAATCATCACAGTTAACATTATAGTAACTATAACAACAAAATTATAAACCAATCACAATTCAGTGTGCAAATATGACGACATCATGACTGCCGTTCAGTTCCATTCCAAGTTATGTGGGAGTTTCTCAAACTTTCATTAGTTTAAATCTCAAAAATCGGACTTTTGTCAAATGTTTTGATCATTCCTTGACAGTTAATGACTCTTAAATTCTGTGACTGAAGCGTCGTCTCGTTCCCTGTTCAGTGCGTCAGTGAATGTGAGCCGCACCTGTGCAGGTGAGTAGAGTTTCCTCTGGTTCTGCGTGTCCTGTGTGCTTCTGCGCGGTGTGAATCCGCTCTGGCTGGCGCTGTTGTGCGTGTGAACCGCAGCCATCGCCGCCTGTTTGTTTCCGCAGCCTCCCGCCGGCTTCTCGCCCCCATCGGCCCCGGTCAGACGGTCCAGACGGCCCAGACAGCACAGGCCGCCCTGCGCCAGCTCCATCTCGATCTCCGCGTCCATCTCTGCGTCCTCCTGCGCCTCCTTATTGGAGTCGTCCAGGTGCTTCATCAGCACGGCCACCACCACGTTAATCAGGACGAATTGAGCCGTCAGAACGAAGCTCACGAAGTACATGGGCGAGATGATCTGCAGGCTGGCGTTACACGAGTAATTGTCACCCGGCGGACACTCGCGCAGCGTGTCCTGTGAGCACACAAACACTAATCATTATCCAGTTCTGATCAGGCACACGTCTGACTGTCATTTGATCCTCACCGGTGCAAAATAGAAACCATGAAATCGGCTGAACAACCGCCGGTCGCACTATAGCGTGTCGTATATGATTTAAACATGGAGGCATTTCACATACTGTCTGTTTTTGCTTAAGGCAAGACACCACAGGCAAAAACATTGTTTTCTATTTGTGTCTGTAGATCGTGAGAGAAAGTCGGTGAGATTTTTTCAGGGCTCCCACTCTTTTTCGGTGATCATTTTCCAGGACATTTTTATTTTAATTATGGAGGGAATTAAAGACATGGAGAACGCCCTAAAGTAATATATTCCTCTCTCGAGAAGTCTTTAAAAACATACAGTTTATGGCCACGACTTAACTATAAAATCAGCTCTTTAATATGACCTCGCAATTACACATTACAAATTTTTAAAATTTTAAAATCAATTAAATCAGGTGATTATTTATGCTAACAATAAAATTAAAGAAAAATATTTTAAAATACTGGCATGTATCCTTTTAAATATTTGCTTTAAAAAGGTCAAATGAAAAACGCCTTAAACAGCTCTGATTGGCCATCGCATATCACTGTTCATAGAAATATTCACGGAAGTGTTTGAAAGCAGCCGCCTATCAGCGAGTACTGAATCGAGTCTGTACTTGGTTCTACTGCAGAAAGGCCGGTATTGTTACGTTTTTAAAATTTCAGTATCGATGTGGTAAAGAAGTACTCATAGCCTACTTTTGACAATAATCAAAATCATTAGTTAACATTTTTTAATGAATTACAGTCATTTTACAGTAATTTACTGAATTACTGAAATACTTATGAAAAGTTGAACATGGATAGAATGTTCAAACTGTCAAAAGTCAGTAGTGATGCACCAATCTTGATTTTTCATGGCCATTTTTTTTTTTCAAGCAGATTCCAATTTTTTCTTTTTTTTTTTTAAGCAAGAGATAAGATAGAATGAAAATATGACTACGTGAACAAGATGTTTTTATTTACATGAACAAGACGGTGCGGGTGTTTTAAATGTATATCTTTTAATATCTTTGTCTGCAGAAAAGTTTTGATGGCATTTTCATTTTATCTGATAATATAGCATTCATGAGCTAAATTTTATGGATTTTCTTCCAATATTTTGCACATTGTGAACAGTAAGCTTGTTCTGCCAGTATTTTCTCCTCTTTGCGTTCGTCTTCAACATCTTTGCCCTTTGTTAACGTCCCATTTACAGACTTTGTAATATTTCCACACAAAAGACATTTGGAAGTACGGAACAGAGATCCATAATTTTCCAGAACAACCAAGACTTTCCAGAACATTTTCCATTTTCTCTCATTTTTCATTTGTTTTCCAGGACTGGAAAATTAGTCACCAATTTTCCAGGTTTTCCAGGATACGTGGGAACCCTGTTTTTTCTTCACATTAGCAGCATTATCCAAAAGCACAATATCCAAAATATACAGTTTTTAACCTGTATTATTCAAGGTTCAGATTTCTGTACTGGAAATGCATGCAAATCAGTCCATATTTAATTAGATAATGCCTCATTTGCAAATCTAAACATAATACTGACCATTTTTGCAGAATGTTTGCAGTTCTTAATGTAATCAGTCACAGTTTTACCCTGTACACGTGTGGTGTCTTGCCTTAATTCAGCAGAATGTATTTATCTGTGTAACTTTCCAAGCGTTAATCTAGCAGCACACACTGGGACCAATTACTCACCTACCGTCTGAAAAAAGAAAGAAATAATATTGGACCTGACACTGATTTGACACGCAAAAGAACAAGAGAAGCTCTTTATATTCACTGACTGAATGCAGCTGATTTACTTTTTTAGCTGTAGTTTAAGGTTTGTGTTCATATAAAGGTTCAGTTTCAGCAACGTGAGCTTTACCTTCATGATGCCGTTCCAGTTATCTCCTGTAGACACCTGGAAGAGAGTGAGGAACGCCATGCCGAAGTTTTCAAAAGTGGCGTGACGACTCATGCCTTCACACGGGTAGTCAACATTACACACTAAAACAACACAAAGAAACATTAGAAACAGAGGATTAGTAATTAAGTAAATACCGAGCAACACTCAGTAATTATCTCACGAATTAATCACATTTTGATTTTATTAGAATTTGTTCATATGTACACTATTGTTCAACATTTTAGCATTTTCTAAAAGAAGGCTCTTCTGCTCACCAAAGCTGCATTTATTTGATCAAAAACACTGTCAAATAGTGAAATATTA
>JAHKKF010513804.1:0-19279 GCA_019740295.1 Labeo calbasu
TTATAAAGTCCAGTTTTGGGGGGGGGGGCATCTGATTTGTTCTTAGAACTGCGAGTTCATATCTCACAATTTTGACTTAACTTGAATTAACTTAAATTATTTAGTTTGTTATAAAGTCAGAATTGTTGCAAGATATAAATTTCCAATTCTGAGAAAAAAAAGTCGCAATTGCGAGACATAAACTCATGATTCTGAGAAAAAGAGTTTATATCTTGCAATTCTGACTTTATAACTCACAATTGCTGAGAAAAAAATTCTCCATAGTGAGCTGCCCTTGAAGACAAGCTTAGTGGGAATATAATTCAAGATGGTGGACAAGGCAAGGAAAATATTTATATTCATTATATTTAAACATTACAGAAATGATAAACATATTTCATTCACTGCTGAAAAATGGAGAAAAATAGTTTAGTGTACTGCTTAATAGTGATCAAAAATATTGCATGCTGTCATAATTTATCATATTATAAAATCCCGCCTCTTTTCGCTTTTAGCTTTGCCAGTGAAAAGTACTGAAGATGGTTGGTTTATAAGTCTGTGATTCATCTCTCCCTGAAGGTAGAGGAAAGCTCATTAAAAGCGGTTGATCGTAAAGCTGCACTAACTTCTTAAGGAGGCAATTATCGGTGTTGGGCAAAGAAAGACAGAGAATCCACTGGTGTGGTACTGGTGCTTGGATCGTTTTAGCAACACAAGGCTATTTTTCATTACTGACAATGTTTGTATGTTTCCATAGGGCACATATAAAGAAAGGATGTAGGTTTGTGTGAGAGGAATGAGGAAAAGACAGGGCAGCAGTCACTGAAAGGGGTAAATGGGGATTGTGAAGGAGCAGGAGGAGAAACACAGTCCCTGTTTGTGAGGGAGGATTTTCTCCTCTCTGTGTATCTGAAACACAGCCAAGGTGCAGCTGGGTACCCACAATGCTCTTCTGTACCAACACCACGCTCTAATTCATATCAGATCCCTCCATCTCTCATTCTTTCTATTTCTTTATTTCACCAACAGCCTCTCTGCCTTGTTTAGAAACTAACTAAAAACAGCAAAACCACTAACTTGACTACATTTTCAGTGGTGTTACAGTAGTTCACAGTTGTTTTCAATTCAGCTTTTCCAGTACAAGCTATTTTCCCCAAAGTGTTGTGCTGTGCTGTGGTATAAGGTTTTGCAGTTGCATTATTGTTTCTGCCACTAAATTAAAAAAAAGTTAAAAATGTTATTGCGACTTTTTATTTCACAATTCTGATTTTTATTTCTCACATAAACTCGCAATTCTGACTTTTTTCTCAGAATTGTTAGATATAACTTGCAATTCAAGTTATAAAGTCCAATTTTTAGGGAAAAAAGACTGATGTTTTCAGAATTGTGAGTTTATCTCACAGCTCTGACTTGATTGCTTGCAGTTGTGTGGTATAAAGTCACAATTTCAAGATATAAACTCCTAAAGAACATTTCCTAGAATTGCGACTATTTCTCAGAACTGCAAGTTTGTTTTGCAGTTCTGACTTTACCACTCGCAATTGCAAATTTATATCACAATTCTGAAAAAAGTCAGAACTGTGAGATATAAACTTGCAATTTTGAGAAAATTTCTCATGTTCTCTGACGTTATAACTCACAACTGCGAGTTTATATTACAGTTCTGAGGAAAAAAAGTCACAATTTTGAGGAAACAAAATGTCAGAATTGTGAAATAAAAGTCACAATTACCTTTTATTTTTTTAATCAGTGGCGGAAACGGGCTTCCATAATATTGGACATACACATTAAAAATATTTTATAGTTTGATGTTTGATAAAAAAAATGTTTAGTGAATACATTACACTACATTATCCTACAGTATACAGTATAAAAATTGTGAAAATTATAATTCAAATATATAGGTTATGTACTAGCACTATGTACTATATATAATATTAAAACCCTTTTATAAGTAGAAATATTGACTATTGATTGGCATATTGACTATTTATTGACAAACAACAAAAGGGAACACCCATATCATATATTTTCTTACTATTTTTGTTATTAGTTATGCAATTTTGTATTTTAGTTGTAATTTTTATTTATTTATTGCATTATAAGTGCTATGTAAGTGGTGTTTTTAATGAACTTCTAATTGATCCTTTTTAATGACCTGTAAACATTTTATATATCAATACCATTTTTGATAGCATATTAAAATATTGAAGACAGTAAAAAACATGTCATTAACTTTAAAAACACCACCATTATTCACTCTGTTTTTTACAATAAATTTCCAGCAACCACAGCTTTTAGCAAGAGTTTTTATACACTATCAGTCTTTCTATGGACAAACAGCCAAGCAAGAAATAAATCAATGTCACCATTCATAGTATAAAACACGTTTCTAAACCACAGGTCCAGGGTTTTATAGTAATTGCATGTCTGCCTGTCCTCTCACACTAAAGCTTTAATTATCAGAGCTCCATAAGTGTCTGTTGGTCCCAGATTATTTGCATTCACTCCTCCCTCCATTCTGTCTGGACGCCACCCACCTGCCTTTGTCTGACAATGTCACGGCCGGTTGTCGTTTTTACATGCAAAAGAAGACAGACACCTCTAGATCCACAGGGAAGGGGGTAGTGAAGCACTGCAATGTCTTGCATGTGTGGGTGTTTAGGTGTTTTGTTATCCACCCCTCTCACCACAACCTTATGTGGATCAAGCTGCCATATCTGACCAAACACATATCAAAGAAGTGTAATGACCCATCAAAGACCAGTAATGGCTCATTTGCATGTGACCATGACTGTTTGTCAGCAGAACTTGGCAAATATGTAAATGGCTCTGTGGAATTTGTTTGTCTTTGATTACGTGTGTGTGTGTGTCGCTCCGCTCTGATCCTGCTTTTCAGGATTGCTCCGCCTCTCTGCTGTGCAAACGGTCGTTTTAAATGACTTCCCTCCAGATCTGTACCTGGTAGCATCTGCGGGACAGCCGCCCGGGCACATTCACATTATAAACTCAACCTTACCCTGCTTAGAAAATGCAAGCTGGCCTTTGGTTAACCTTTAAGTACACATGCAGCTCAGATGAGCCATATGAAGACAGTCCAAGGGCACCAAACACAGTTGTGTTGAAGGAATCCCATTAACACAGTTTCATTAAATGGGCTGACACTTTAAATGCAGCTTCCAGCCATATGTCACTCTCGAGTTCATTTTACAAACCCTGTGTTTGTAACTCACACTCGAGTAATAGAGTCAACATGAAATGGCATTTGCAAATCATTTTACTTACATAATGCGATGCACTTCTGAGTGAAACAGGATATTTGATGAGATAAAATGTAGGGCAAGTAAATGGAAACTTAAGTCTCCTGCTTCTCAATTTTTTATTCTAGAAAGAGACCCTAGTTATCTCAAATGTGCCTCCTCTAGAGTTTCATCTCAGCTTAGGATCTGTTTTTTAAAACAGGGCTTTGTCTTGCTCCATGGCTGTTTGACGTGTGAATGCAGCACATGGCTGATTATGCATGTGCGCTCCTCACATAGATGATAATAAAGCGGTTCAACCGCGAGTGGACCAAGCCAGCTACACAATGAGGAGGTGTTCATTACTATGTGTGTCTTTCTCACTCCTCTTATCTCCAGGATGCTGCTGCCGAGCTGCTATCTGAACAGGCGAAGGCCAGACTGACCAAACAGTATTTTCCTTGCTTATCAACATCTGTCACCCTCACTTCCTCTTTATTATTCCCCTTCTGTTTAGAGAATTATTTTTCCTGCTTAGGGGTTGCACTTTCATATCTTAGAAGATCCAATGCAGGTTTCATTAAGCCAAAAAAAATACTTGCATTCTGTGCATATGCCACAGTTTAAGTCAAAAGTTTACATACACCTTGCAGAATCCGCAAAATATCAATTATGGTACCAAAATAAGAGGGATCATACAAAATGCATGTTATTTTTTGTTTAGCATTGACCTAAATAAGATATTTCACATAAAAGATGTTTACATGTAGTCCATAAGAGAAAATAATAGTTGAATTTATTAAAATGACCCTGTTCAAAAGTTTACATACGCTTGATTCTTAATACTGTGTTGTTACCTGAATGATCCATCTGTGGTTTTTTTTTGTTTTTTTTTTGTGATATTTGTTCATGAGTCCCTTGTTTGTCCTGAACAGTTAAACTGCCTGCTGTTCTTCAGAAAAATCCTTCAGGTCCCTCAAATTATTTGGTTTTTCAGCCTTTTTTTTTCATATTTGAACCTTTTCCAACAATGACTGTATGATTTTTAGATCCATCTTTTCACACAGAGGACAACTGAGGGATTCATATGCAACTATTACAGAAGGTTCAAACACTCACTGATGCTTCAGAAGGAAAAACCATCATTAAGAGCCAGGGGTGTAAACTTTTGAACAGAATAAAGATGTGTACATTTTTCTTATTTTGCCTAAATATCATATTTTTTTCATTTAGTACTGCCCTTCAGAAGCTACATAAGTTACTTACATGTTTCCCAGAGGAGAAAATAAGTTAAAGTTATCCTGATCTTTAAACTCCAAAAGTTTTCACCCCCGGCTCTTAATGCATGGTTTTTCCATCTGAAGAATCGGTGAGTGTTTGAACCTTCTGTAGTAGTTGCATATGAGTCTCTCAGTTGTCCTCAGTGTGAAAAGATGGATCACAAACTCATACAGTCATTATTGGAAAAGGTTCAAATACACAAAAATGCTGAAAAACTAAAGAATTTGTTGGACCTGAAGGATTTTCTCTAAAGGACGGCGGGCAGTTTAACTGTTCAGGACAAACAAGGGACTCATGAACAACTGTCACTAAACGAAAGAAACAGCTGTGGATCATTCAGGTTAAAACACAGTATTAAGAATCAAGTGTATGTAAACTTTTGAACTGGGTCATTTTTATAAATTCTACTATTATTTTCTCTTGTGGACTACATGTAAACATATTTTATGTGAAATATCTTTAGGTCAGTACTAAATAAAAAATAACATGCGTTTTGTATGATCCCTCTTATTTTGATAAATAATTAGCATTTTGCAGATTCTTCAAGGTGTATGTTAACTTTTGACTTCAATTGTACATACAGTGCATGTGGTGTAAATTTCATCATCAGCACAATATGTATATACTGTAAACAAGCATCCTGTTTTTTCTAACCGCGTGTTCTCTCTGTATGGTCATCTCACACATATACCTTTCTGCTAATCGAGTGCTGCCGCTATGACACATTTTTATAAATGTGTGGCAGAGACTGACAGAGAAAAGAAGAAATTGTTGAATAAACTCAATATTTTCGTTTTCTTTTTCACAAAATGTATTCTGGTAGCTTCATAAAATTACAGTTGAACCACTGATGTCACATGGACTATTTTAATGGTCCTTACTACCTTTCTGGGCCTTGAAGGTGCCAGTTGCTTTACTGTCTGTGCACGGTCAGAAAGCTTTTAGATTTGATCAAAAATATCTTAATTTGTGTTTCTAAGATGATCGAAGGTCTTAAAGGTTTGGAACGACATGAGGGTGAGCAATTAATGAAAGAATTTTTTTTTTTTTTTGGGTGAACTATTCATTTACACATCTGCATCCTCCACTGCATCCTCCATTAGGACTGGGTGTGGAACCACAAAAATGTTTTATGACATCTGATGTGCCAATAGCAGAAAACTACTAGAGCACAACAACGCACTAAATTATCAAAACTTCCTGATATTCATTTCATTTCTGATTTTTGCTTCCAACAGCTGTAATCATTCTCCTGATTCTCAGCTGTTGTTTTGCATCAGCACATGGCTGGAGAAGCTCAGATGGATGAAAGAGGGAGAGAGGAAGCTCCAGTGTTCCTCCAAACCCAATTTCACAAGCCACAGCAGCTGATGAGAAGGTGTGGAGCTGTTTTCCATCAATCCCCTGACAGATCTGGGAGACGTTGCTCTCATTGGATGAGAAATGAGGCCAGTGCTTCAGAGAGCAGGAAATGGTGCAGGGATCTTACAAACATTCAGATCCTCCATCAACCCTTTTCACCCCCACCCCCTCCTGACCATGACATCATCCCCTCCCCCTTCATCCCGAGAGACCAGAGGAAGATGGGAAGAAGCTGAACATGGGAAACTCATATATGATAGAGTAAGTCCAAGGGGGAAAAATAGCCTCTTGGTCAGAACATTAATGACCTCTGAATGGGGTTCATTCATCCGGAAAGTACCGAACAATAACTGACACGTGGGTTATGTGCATTATCATCCGAGACCCAAAAAGTTTACAGAAATCAAAGATTTTACTTAACATATAAAACATTATGGCCAGACAAATGTTTCAGTTGTCATCATGTTACATTTATGTTAATTACATGGCTCTCTTGAATACTTGATTGCGACTGGCTCCACCAAATCTTTATAATATTTTTAACTCATATTAGCAATTCATGTCCAATTATTTATATTTTTGGTTAGTAAGCCAGATAATACGCAGGATAACAGTCAGCTGGTCATTATTGCAAAATAAACCAAAAGGGTGATCTGCTCAACATCACAGTTCCTTTCGGTTAGCAACGAGACAAACATTGAAACAGTCTTCTGAGGTCGTTTTCACTATAGTTGATAACGTTTGGCAACAGTTGTGTTTGTATGAAACAAGCGTGTCTGTGGTTTAAAACAAAAGACAAAAGTCAGATGAGCGGTCTGCTAAACAGCATTGCCATGGACAATGGTGAATATTGAAAAGACATTGACCAATTATATTAACTGAACCCTGTAGCAAGTGTTACGTAACCAAACAGAGGAGAATCTTGCTAAATATATGGACTATATTACATTTCTTTATATTTTTACTTCATCTGTTGTTGTTCTGGGAGCCCATAGAACCGCTTGCAGGAAAGTTCTGAAATTTGGCACACAGATAGAGGACAGTCTCAGTATTTACCATAGAAAATTTGGAGTCTCTATTTTAAACTCTCTAGCGCCACCAATAGGCCAAATTTGCACTTGTGTTCCTGCTAATAACTGTTGAACCGTAAAGTCTAGAGGCAAAAGAGGTCTGATTCCTTGGCTCGAAAGTCAATTGCATATCAAAATTTAAATGTCTATGGGTCAAATCAACTTTTTCAAACTCGTTCTAGACAGTTTGTCCAATTTTCACCAGAAGTGGCTCAGATAATCTTTAAAGCAAAAAGTTGTCAAAAGCTTTCTGATATATCAAACCGTGTTTGTAAAGCACATTGACGAATTTGACGAAGTTTGTGCAAAAATGGACATGAGGCTTCATCTTTATTTTGACCAAACTCAGTATGTGTTATATCAAGCATGACCTGAGGACACATGAATAGTTTTGGCTATAATATAAATATATTATATTAAAAAATTGACAGTTCTGCTTATAACTTCTGAGCAGTTTGGCCTAAAATCAGTTTTTTTGTTGTTCCATCTATTTATTTTCATTTTCTACTGTGAAACAGCGGCCCAGTCCAGTGCTGCCACCTTTTGGAACAACTGATTAGTGCAAAACCAAGTTAATGCGCTTGTGCGACCTGCATGTACAAAGTACATGCTGTTATAAAAATCAAATGGTGTGCATACAATACACATACTATTCTGGTGACGAAATTTGCGCCACATGTATTGCGTATGCGTAAAAACTTAAGTATGCTTTGGGCTTTATGTGCAATTTAACCGTTTTTATACAACAGCTGATTATTAAACAAAGTTAATGAACTAATTGATTATTAAATAAAGTTGATTTACTAAGTGATTATTAAATAACTGTCAGTTTCAGTGTTCGGCTGCATTAAAATTAATGACATTTTCTAGGTTTTGTAGGACACAGGCAAACACAGAAGCGCAGTGGAGAGAGCAAAACAAAACAGCGGTCACAAATTAGAAATGCAAAACACGGGTTTGTAAAGAAATTTTGAAATTGATACATTATCTGAAAGTTGAATTGTTAGGATAGGACAATATTTGGCCAAGATAAAACTATTTGAAAATCTGGAATCTGAGGATGCAAAAAAAAAAAAAAAAATCAAAATATTGAGAAAATCGCTTTTTAAGTTGTCCAAATGAGGTTTATAGCAATGCATATTATTAACCAAAAAAAGTTTTGATATATTTAGGGTAGGAAATTTACAAAATACCTTCATGTAACATGATCTTTACTTAATAACCTAATAATTTTTGGCATAAAAGGAATATTGATCATTTTGACCCATACAATGTGCAACTTAAGACTGGTTTTGTGGTCCAAGGTCACATATTCTCACCGGAGTTTACTCTTTACCTGTTTATTAAATAATTGTCAAGTTTTAATTTTAGCTACATTACGTTTTCTGTGTTTCAGTAAAAAATCAATTTGGTGCATCACTTCAGAGAGCTGATTGTTGCACTAGTTATCTTCATAAACGTTTAAGGCTATAGAAAATCTGACTTAGCACTTAGATCTGCACAATGCTTTGTTGCTGTGCTAAGCTGAATATAAAGAAACAATGTCCTTCCTCCTTAAAGCCTAGCATGCCCGTCACAGCAATAGCAATGGAGTATTTCAACCAGTTGAATGCACAAGCGCTGTGAAGATCAGTGTAATCTGACCTGGCTGTGCCGGTAGTGAGGAGAGACAATTGACCCTGTGTTAGGAGACTCTTGTCAGCAGTTAAAGAATTCAGCAGAGGCTGAGATGTTTTTTCTGCAGACACCATCCCCCTCCTGTGTTTCACGCCACATCGATTGTGTGCTGCAGCCTCTGATCCTTACCAGCTGTGTCCTGAGTGGTAAAACTTAAGTATGTGACAGTGTTACTTGTTAAAGTGCAACACAGTCAGTCTCCGTAGCACAAAAGAGCCGCAGCATTTGCTTGGCAGAGGAAATCACTCTCCCTCCTTTTCCTCCCTCTGTTACTGTATACAAATCAGCCATGTAAAAGAGGAATACAGACAGAGGCAGTGCTGACGGGAATGACATCATGGTTATTTGTCTTCTCACTGACAGACCAGAGAAAGGAAGTATTGTGTCCTCAGCCATGTGAGACAGTTGCCTGTGTGGTGCATTACATGCTGCCTAAAGCATGATCTTACAGCCTACCGCAGACGTTTACATCAGTGGATATTTTCGTGAGATTTCATTAGACACAAAATTATTAACACAATGATTTAAAATATGCTTTGAGAAAGTGCCTTTTTATGTGTACTTGTGTGTTAAGAAGCAGTCATGAACATGTACTTTCCTTAAAGGGATAGTTCCCAAAAATTTAAATTACCACATGATTTACTCATCCTCAAGCCATTATAGGTGTACATGACTTTCTTCTTTCAGACGAATACAATCAGAGTTATATTAAAAAATGTCCTGGTTTTTCCAAGATTTATAATGGCAGTGAATGGGTGTTGAGATTTTGAAGTCCAATAAAGTGCATCTATCCATCATAAAAAGTACTCCACACAGCTCTAGGGGTTAATAAAGGCCATCTGAAGATAATCGATGCATTTGTGTAAAAAAATATCCATTTTTAACACTTTACAAATTGTAATCTCTGTCGTATGCATAGCGAACGAGTACTGTCATAACTGTCAGCTGTCATAACTGTTTTTCATACACACATCGCTTCACTTCAGAAAGCTTTATTAAAGGGTTAGTTCAACCAAAAATGAAAATTAGCCCATAATTTACTCTGACTTCCTTCTTTCAGACAAATCCAGTCGGAGTTATGTTAAAAATTATCCTGGCATTTCCATGCTTTATCATTGTATGGGCGGGTGTTTCTCTTCATCAGTCCAAAACAAGTCCAATAAAGTGCATCCATCTATAATAAAAAGTGCCTCACATGGCTCCAGGGGGTGAATAAAGGCCTCCTGTAGCGAATCGATGCATTTTTGTAAAAAAAAAAAAAAACAAAAAAACCATATCTAATAATCATTTTAATCTGTCCTGCACTGCTGGTCATACCTGGAAACAGCTGGATGATGTACAACGTCGGCGTTGTGCATGCGCTGATGAGTTTTGTGAAAACCAAAATTCATTTACAGGAGCAAAGGAAGTGAAGTTTTCTTACTTTAGCAAAGGGAAATCAGTCTCCTCTTGGTTTATATCAAAATCCTCCAACATTTTCTCCGACATTACAAATCCTCGTTTTGAACTTCTAATTCGTGACCACTGTTTTGATCTCTCCACGGCATTCGTCACTTCTGCGTGGTGCATGCACAACACCACATATTACGTCATCCGTCTGTACGACCAACCGGCGCAAGCTAGATTAAGGTGATTCTTACATTTTAAATATGGATATACAAAAAATTCATCATCTTACAAAAATGCATCGATTCGCTACAGAAGGCCTTTATTCACCCCCCAGAGCCCTGAGGGGCACTTTTTCTTATGGATGGATGCACTTTATTTGACTTGTTTTGGACTGATGAGGAGAAACACCCATCCATGCAATGAAACTTGGAACTGCCAGGATGATTTTTAATATAACTCCAATTGGATTCATCTGAAAGAAGGAAGTCATATACACCTAGGATGCCTGGAAGGTAAGTAAATTAAGGGCTAATTTTCATTTTTGCGTGAACTAACCCTTTAATGCCCCGGAGCCATAATTTTAATGATGATGGATGCGCTTTATTGAACTTCAAAATCTCAACACCCATTCACTGCCATTATAAAGCTTGGAAGAGCCAGGATATTTTGTAATAGAACTCCAATTGTATTCGTCTGAGAGAAGAAAGTCACATACACCTAGGATGGCTTGAGGATGAGTAAATCATGGGGTAATTTTCCTTTTTGGGTGAACTATTCCTTTAAGTTTACTTAAAATGTCATTTTATTTAGTTAGAATTGTATTATCTGCAAATACAGTGTCTTTCAGGATTTAAAGTACACAAGGCATGTTTGAGTAAAAAACTAAATTTAAAGCAATCACTTGCGAATCACAATTAGCTAACAGAATAAGTCACACAATAACTTGCTCTAACCTTGACGTCTTGCTCCAGTGTTCGGATAAGCTCCCCGTCCACTTGTCCGGTTTGGGCAACGCGGATGCTGCGTCTCTCTGCCTTCTTAAGGCGATACTGCAGGATGCGGCAGGTCTTGTTGGCCTGATCCAGCTGCTGTCTGAGCTCCTGGAGCTGATAGACATCCTCCTCCATGTACATGTCTCTCATCTCCAGCATCTCAGAGCGAAGCTCCTCCATCTCATCCTGATATACACACACAAGCAATGCATCATTTTAAAAATGACTATGCATTTTGCAAGTACACTTGACATTTTAGATATAGACAATAATCTACCCAGTGGTGTCAACCTTAAAAAATGCACATGACCCCAGGATCAAAGCAGCATGAAAAGCCATTTGAGTTGGAACTAATAACTGCATCAAATGTATTACGCAACATTACGATTTTTAGTACACAGTTTACATAACAAGGCCATGTTTAGAAAGCAGTTTTGCTCCAAACCCAAATAAACTATTTATACCCCAAATGGGTAAAAAATGCATCTCGCTTTCAGTGTCTGATAGATGCAGTGGGCCACCGCGTGCTGTCACACATTTCCAGTGAATATAGGGCAACTACTGCAGCACGCGTCACGTGCTCAGCGCGCGGATAAACAATGGAGTGAAAAGTGGGCGCGGGCGCAGTGGACTGACTGCTGCAGCATCTGTACAAACAGCTGCATTACTCAAGCAAACACCCGCACAAGAGCAACTAGCCTTTTTAACGCTTTCTTATTAGGCATGACACATGAAACAGATTTGGTTCCGTCATGGTCTTGTGATAGTTTATGAAAACCGAGATTACAAAAGAATCACTGTTTATCTCTTACATATGACTCATAGTAATGCTGGAGAAATGACAAACCCATATGATAGTAAATAAGGATCTTAAATATATGCCTGGCGAGAAGAATGAATACAGTATTTCCAGTTTGAAGGGGAGACACTGGCATGTGTGGCTAAGGAACATAGACATTTAGATAATGATATATGGCAGAAAAACAGTATTATACTGGTTACCTTGCAAAAAATGTACCATTGTGACTACTTTCCACCAGAATACTATACTCACTACAGTTATTTTGACTAATTGCATGGTAAAACATGTTTTTATCATCATAAAAACGTCTTGTTTCCATCTCACAACAATTTCTATAATTTCCACTTGGTTTAATGAATTCCTAAACTTCATTTTCTTGATTCAGTAATTCATTTCTAAGTGGGCTAAAGTGTAATTAACGTACTACTTTTATTTGATTTTTAGAAATTAATGGGTAACACTTTATAATAAGGTTTCATTAGTTAATGTTAATGTATTAACTAACATGAACAAACAATGAACAATATATTTATTACAGTATTACAGTTAATATTTGTTATTGGTAGTTAATAAAAATACTCATTCATTGTTCATGTTAGTTCACAGTGCATTAAGTATTGTTAAAAAACACAACTTGTGATTTTAATAATGCATTAGTAAATTAATAAATGCTGTAGAGGTATTGTTTATTCTTAGTGCATGTTAACTAATGTAGTTAGCTAATGAGCCTTAATGTAAAGTGTTACCAATTCATGCAATAATCTAACATTTTCATCTTGAGCAGGTTTCATTTTTTATAGTATAGTAATAATCATAAACAAAAAAATATACTGTAGTATATCCAGCTGTACACTTTGAAAAAATGTAGTTCTTTAAAGGTTCTGCAAGAACATCTCTGTGCATTAAGTACCATTTTGGTTCTGTTTTGTTCTTAAGCTGGTTATTTTAGAGGTTTTGATGTTGCGTTATGTTTTTGAGAACAGTGTTTTGGTTCTTGGGCGTTTAAAGCACCAACACAATGATGGTTTCGAAAGAACTAGACAATAACATCAAGTTGAACCTTAACCTGAATGTAGCAACTAAGATGTTTAGGTGGAAACTGTGGTTGCCATAGTGCTGTACGTCAAAAAGGCACTGCTTTGATTTTACAATACAAAAAAATAATAATATAATCATTATTTTACCTTTAAATAATCATTCTCCGACCTGAGTTCTTCTATTTCCCTGACTAATTCCTCATGCATCCCGTCCATTAATTCCTCAGTCAGGTCCGAAAACGCCAAGGACGTGCTGGCGGGCATCCTGCTGTCGAACGAGGTGAGCGAACGCTCGTCCCCGGGAGAGACGCTCCCCTCTCCGGTGTCCATTCCAAGCGAGAGCCGGTCTTTCTCCAAGCTGGTCTTGGTCTGACCACTCTTGTCCAATAGTCCATGTTCCACTGCCGCTTTTTCGCCGTCGATCCCTCCGCGGCTGCTGGTCTCGGTGTCGCTGCTAAGAGCATCTGTGGAGACTTTATTCTCCTCGGAGGCGCAGTCGGAGAGCTCGGAACTGCTGTCGGTGGGTGAGAGTTTTCCCGGGGCGCAGCCGGAGTCCTTGCTTAAATCATCCGATCCGATGCTAGCGTCCGAAACTTTTCTCCGGCCGCTTTTATTAGACTTCACGCTGCCCTTCTGAGCACCGGCCGCAGACAGCGCGGGTTTGCCGGGTGGTTTACTCTTCTCTGTTTTTGTCTCCTTCCCGGTAACCGGACTACGTCTGGACACGCGGCCGCCTAAATATATGGCCCCCGGTTTGACGCTCAGCGTCGGCGTGCCGATACCGCCGCGGATTTTAGTGAGGGACCACCCGGGCACATCTTTGGGTCTTGCTGGAGACGGTGCCCGGTGTATTTTCTTTTTCTCGGTAACTTGTAGCGGCTGCGCAGGCGGCTGCTGTTGTGACGGCTGCGGCTGCTCTTGTTCGCCGTTGCTGCTCTCCATTTTCTGCTTTTGCCTCTTCTCCTTCGACGAGACAAAATGCGTCGGGGAACCGGTGTCAACCTTTGTCTTGGTCATTCATTCCGTTTACGAGACCCGAATATAGCTGAAATGTGTCTCCTCTCCTCAAACACAGAAGCTGAACTGGTAAACGCTTCACACCAGATCAGCCGACATCAAAACCGTTGGAAATCCAAAAGAAAATGCGATTGCTTGGTTTGAGATGCTTATATTTTCTTTTATTTACCACGTCCGCAAGATATTCCCCAGTGCGCGTCCTCAGTTTTGAATTGCGGCTGCTGCTCTGCTGAGTGTCTGCTGGAGTGTTAGTTGGGTTTCTTTCTCTCCGCCCAGATAGCGGCTCTGACCGTGACGAATGGATCCATGGAGAGCTTTGCGCGCAGCGCACTACTGCCACCAAGACACGGCACATGAACCTTTCATCTTAAAGTATGGTTTAGAATCGACAGCCGGTTCTTATTCAGAATCTGTTCCATTAGAAAAATACCGAGATCGAATGATTTTCATTTCGTTTCCGTTAAAGATTCGAACGTGTATTTTCTATACACCGTACTAAAATAGTTTGACAGTAGATATATTGTAATAGTGTGAACAATTCTTTTGCGCATTCACTGATTCTGGAGCACAACACGTGATACTCTGACCAGTGTATTACTATACCTGAACGAATTACTCTTATGAGTCGACTCTCTTAAGTAGTTCATTAAAAGACAACTCGACTATTCCTATTTTTGCAACTTTTCAACAATTCAGTTTTTCTCAGAAGTGTGTGATACAAACTCGCAATTCTGGATTTTTTTTCTCATAATTGCGAGTTATAAGTCAGAATTGCGAGATATAACCTCAGAATTGCATTTGCATTTTTTTCTCGCAATTGAGAGTTTATCTCTTGCAGTTTTGAATTTTTACCAAAATTCTGTCTTTTTCTCAGAATTGCGAGATATAAACTCGTAGTTCCGAGTTATAAAGTCAGAATTGCGCGACATAGTGTAATAATTTCTTTTTTCTCAGAATTGCATGATGTAACTCACAGTTTTGAGAAATAAAGTCAGAATTGTAAGTGATAAAAAAAAATTCTAACAATTTTCTCACAAATGCAAATGTGTATCTCAAGATTTTGACTTTTTTCACACAATTGCGTGATATAAACTCACAATTGCCAGAAATAACGTCAGAACTTACGAGATATAAGAGTGCGAGTTTGTATCTCACAAATCTGACTTTTTTCTCGTAATTGTATGAAACAAACTCACAATTCTTACTTTTTTTCTCTGAATTGTGAGATATGAACTTCAAATTGCGAGTTATAAAGCCCAATTTTAAAAGGGGAAAAAGACTGAGAATTGCAAGTTTATATCTCTCAGTTCTGACTTAATAATTCACAACTGCATGTTGTAAAGTCAGAACTACGAGATATAAACTTAGAATTCTGAGAAATTAAGTCAGAATTGCATGACTTTTTTCTTGCAACTGGGAGTTTATATCTCCCAATTCTGACTTTTTTCTTGCAGTTGCATCATACAACTTCTAATTGCGTTATATAAACTCATAACTGCAAGAAATAAAGTAAGAATTGCAAGTGATAAAAAACTCACAAATCTGACTTTTTTCTCGTAATTGTGAGTTACAAAGACAGAATTCCGAGATATAAAGATATAAATGACGTCAGCATTGCAATTCAGATTTTTTTCTCACAAATGCAAGTTGGTATCTTACAATTATGACTTATTCTCGCAATTCTGACTTTTTAGTGTCACAATTTTTATTTTTTACTCAGAATTATGTGATATAACCTAACAATTGTGAGAAATAAAGTCAGAATGGCAAGATAAAAACTTAAAAAAAGGAAAAAGTTCTCAGAATTGCAAGTTTATGTCTCTCAATTCTGACTTAATAATTCACAATTGTGTATTATAAAGTCAGAATAGCAACTCGCAATTCTAAGAAAAAAGTCATAATAGTAAGAAAATCTCACAATTCAGAGTAATAAAGTCAGAATTGCAAGATTTTCTCACAATTCTGACTTTATTACTCGCAATTGTGAGTTTATATCTCACAATTCTGATTCTACTTTTTTATTCAGTGGCAGAAACAGGCTTCCACACTAATGACTTTTATAAGCTGGCTCTTTTTAATAAATCATAAATGTTTATTCTGGGTTGTGAACGAATGACTCTTATGAGTCAGATCCTTTAAGTGAATGACATTAAACATGGTGTGTTTCCCAAAAGCATTGTTAGCTACCTATGGTTGCAAGTTCCAATGAATTCTATTGTTAACGACAGAAATCTGCGACCGTAGTTGCTTTTGGAAAACGCACCCCAGGGTGGTAAACAGTACAGTCCAATTCACAAACTAATGATTTAAATGAGCATGCTCTTTTTTAGTAAATCATAAACATTCAGTGCGCCAAGTGTAGCCCGCTTCCCATTCGAATGACTCTTATGAGCCTAATCTTTTGTGAATCATTGTGAATCATAAATTCGGACAACAGGGTAGTCCGAATCCCACACAGTGGCTTATATGACTAGGCTTTTTTTGTGTGTGTGTGTGAATCATGAATAGACTTACCAGTATAGTTGGATTCTCAAACAAATGACTCTTATAAGCCATCTCATTTTGATGAACCTTTTTAATGATTACATAAATCTTTTTAATGAACCTAGAACGGGCTAGTATTCAACTGAGATTTATAAAACTTTAATAGTAATGATTCTTTTAATCTTTAATCGTTTTATGTCTCCATAACACAGTCTGCTTTGTCTTTCTTTTTAGCTTCAGTTACTTGGAGGGAGTCAGTTGTGATATACTGACATCAGTGAACATTTCTTGTAGATTAACTTTTAATTAATTAAGTAAGGTACCCAGTCGTCTTGGCTACAAAGATGCTATTGATAGATCATTACTTCCAAGCATTTGGGTCACTGGATTTTTGGCTTAAACTTTTATAGTTATTTGATGATCAATACATTTTTTTATGCTGAATACTGCCTCCCACACTAGGTGAGGCAGGAATGTGAGCATCCACATGCACCATAATTAGTCTGTAATGCTCTGATTTATCCAGAGACTGTCCTCCTGGCCGAACACTACAGCCTTATTAAGGGCCCCTTCTGGGACCCTGGCAAAGGTGGTGCTCCCCAAACTTCACATAAGCACATAGTTAGTGTGTTCACCCACAAGAACAGCCTGCTGGAGCCAGGACAGAGAAACCGGTTGCTGCCTATGCTAACTAAGTGGTTCGCAATGCCACATGAAAGAAGGAGATTTGTCCCAATCCTCCAGAGTCTTTGAGACCGAGGCAGATCAATGAGAGGCTTCACTTAATCTTTTATTGATTTATATAGAGGAACAAGCCTTCATCTATGGGTGATGCATTCCATAGTTTTTTTAATCAAATAGTGCAATCCAGCACAAACAAAACTGCAAGAAAAGCAAAACTGGCATTGTATATCAGAAATCAAAATAATACAGGTGTGCTGATGGCATTGTTTGCTACAAAGCTATTCTAAAACATATTTATAGTATTTATAAATAAGACTTTTTGAATAGATAATGGAAAATCGACTGCAATTGTTTCCTGTAAGACAGCAATTATCTGTGCAGTGCTGAAGCATTGAGGGATTTTGTTACTGTTATGACTGTAATAGCTGTCAGCAGCCTTGCCACACTCGACTGAGGAATGCAAAACCCACGGGGAGGCACAGAAAATATCCCCAGTGCTGCTGGATATTACATATTCTATTTCATGGTGGGCTTAATTAATGTATAACAGTATTTTGGTCCCCTGTCCTATATACTTGGCCTAAATAACTGTGATAATGATACTAACAGGATTTCTGCTGTTGTTGCTCTGTCTCTGAGGACCGGGACCCCGCAGCCCGCCGGTCTGCATGTAATGGTTGTGGTGGCGACAATGACGAAAGTGGGTTCATAAATCCTTTTTGGTTTTGTCTGATGAGAAATACATCTTGTGGACTCTACATCTGCATAGTTTGACTTAAAGGCACGACATGTAGGATATTTTTAGTTGAAATATTCAAAAAACACTATATATTTTGTTGTGTACTTACATTATTTCTGTTTCCAAGAATGTTTAAATAGGTCATCGGATGCCCATTTTCCACAAGTTGATATGATTCTATAAGTCTATAATATACTTTGGTTAAAAATTCTCAATGGTTGTGTAAAAAACACCCTTTTTACCATGTCAAAATAAGCTCTGCAAATATCATTCCATTCTGAGGGATTGTTCCTTTAAATGCAAATGAGCTCAGCTTGCCCCGCCCCTCTCTACTCTCTGTGGAGTGATGAACTGTGCTCTGAGAGATTGTTTACTTTAGCCTAGTGATTCGGATCATTTTACCGACAAAATGAACAAATCTCTTTTCGAGTCATTTCGTTCATTTCGTTCATTTTAGCAAAATATAATTGAAATGTTACGTGTTGCCTCCCTAACACATCCACTGCTTACACAACCGTTGATCACACTACAAACAAGACAAAACTATAATGCTATAATTGTTTCCCTGGGTGTTTAGTCTATGATTAGCTCACCTGGCCTCTTCTCTGACAAGATTTCGGGTTTGAGTTGTTCGTTCATCATGTGACAGCCCCATAAGCTTAACCTATGCAGTCTGAGCCAGAAAAAGAATTGATTAGTTCATCTCTTGAGTCTTCAGGTTTGAGTCGTTCCTTCATCACGTGACAGCCCCATAAGCTTAACCTATGCAGTCTGAGCCAGAAAGAGAATTGATTAGTTCATCTTTTGAGTCTTCGGGTTTTTGGAGTCATTCCTTCATCTTATCACGTGATGCACGAACGACTCCAAAAACCGGAAGACTCGAAACAGGTGAACAAATTTCAGTAACCTAATAGGATGTTGCACATGCGCAACGAATCACTCCCTGAGACGACTCGTTCGTCCCGAGTCACATTAAAGATTCGTTCAAAATGAACGAATCGTTCAAGAACGACCCATCACTACTTTAGCCGCATTTAGCGTGTTTAGCCGCAAAACGTGTTAACTAGCATGCTATTAGGAAAGGTCATTACAGAGATTCATAAAAAAACCTTATACTCACTTCTGCTGTAAGTGAAGTTGGTTCATGAATGATTTGCGCGAACATAGACGGATATATGTAACGTTAGATCGGGAGGCGCATTCCCTTCACAAACAAACATAATCCACTGCATCTTCAGCGGCTCAGATGTCGGGAGACGACCACTATGTTCATTATTACATCCAGCAACACAACACCTCAATCGCTCAATCGGAGATATTCTTGTCTAACTTACATCCCTGCTCCGGCATCAAAACAATGGAGGTCGGACTGTTACAGCTGATCTGAGGCAAAGAGTATAGAAGTAGCTCATGTCAATTAGTGATGGGCCGTTCTTGAACGATTCGTTCATTTTGAACGAATCTTTAATGTGACTCGGGACGAACGAGTCGTCTCAGGGAGTGATTCGTTCAGTCGCGCATGCGCAA
>JAHKKF010513805.1:0-11084 GCA_019740295.1 Labeo calbasu
GAACCGTTATAATCAATTTTAATTCAATTATTTTTTTGTCTTTCTTATTCTTTTTTTTCTTTTTCTTTCTTTCTTTCTTTCTTTCTTTCTTTCTTTCTTTCTTTCTTTCTTTCTTTCTTTTTTTACGAATGAATTTAGTAGTTAATTATTTGCTTTTTATGCTTGTCCATAAGGATTTCTTATTCCTCAATGCAAAAATGCACGCAGGAATTTGACCCATCTTCAGCCACTAGCCTAAATTTCTCTCGGTCTCGGTTTGATGGGACTTGGTCAATGTTAATATGCAAATAGTGACACTGCCTGCCGAGCGGAAGTGAGGGGCCTAGGGCATGGAACGCAGAGCGGAGCTCCGCCGGTGCGCCAGCCAATCAGAAACGAGGATGTAATTCCAAATGCGCAGCTACGTTTGGCTGCTGCCTGCGAGCAACAGCGACGACAGACAGAGAAAGTGAAGGCGCAGACCTACCCACTTCCAAAAACTCAGCCTATTCTGGACCGCGTTCAACTTAACCACCAAAAGCTATCCAAAAAGACTGACTTGCAGAGGAAGGAAGATAAAAAAAAAATATCAGAGGTGCTCGCTGAGCTGATTTTGCCGCCTGTCTGCCAAGAATTCTCTTCCGGTGTTCATTTTTGTAAGCACTACAACGTGAAACGAAAAGAGAGAGAGAGAAAAAAAATAAAAAGCACAAATTTTTGAACTTGAGACATGTGAGCGTACCGGCTTCAGTTTCATCCGGCCTTCAGGAACCCCCTTCAATTCCATGCAATACAGTGCAATGGTACGTTACGATGGAAAACACTGTCTTACTAACATTTGTGAATATTTTTCTCGAGTTGCTGTGTTGCGCGTATGTAACCTCAAAAGGGCAATAGCATTACGTTTCACCGTTAAAATGAACAAGACACTTTAAAACTGCTGACAAAATGATAGTAATGTTGGATTGTTTATGTCATGCATTGGCAAATGTCCCATACGGGTCATATCATTGTGTCAGAAGTCGAGTTTGTGCCTCCTGGCATGCATCCTATGTTAGCTAAAACTCTCCCCCTATTGAGTAGCAGTGCACTTCTGGCACGGAGCAGCAGCGCGAATACCTGGACAAGTCGTGTTGATATTTACTCACACTGTACTCCTGTCATTTAATTGTTCTCCTGGTACTTTTTACGTAACTGCACTTGATGTCTCTTCTTTCGATAAATACTTTATATCTTAGAAACGCCGCGTTGTGTACACATCGATGCTTGTTTACAAAATAGTTTACGTCCACAAACTGATCCATTGTTTTACGATGAAAATGTTTGGACTTTGTTGCCTCGCGCTTTTGTTGCGGTCCATTGTAGTTACATTTTAGTAACTGATTCAGTCTTCTTCTCCAAGTTACTGTTGAACGTTGTGGACTTATGAGTTGGACGGAGGAGGTGGGCTCTGACTTACACGTAATGCAGATGAAAAGCGAAAGGAATCATTATCTGTCCAGCAAACAAACTGGCCCTGTGCTCATTTCTCACTGGTATACGCAGTAGAACCGTACACTACTATCGACTTATTAAACCGCTGTTTTGTAGTACTTTCAAATAGATCAGAAATCAAATTGGACATTTATGAAATAATTTATTCAGTTTTGACTTCTTTTGCGAACGCTGCAGGCCCAAACTTGCATTTGTATCAGTAATAATCCGTGCTTTTCCAAGCGTATGTTGTAAAACCAGAGCCTTGATGTTTTATAAGTAATGCCCGTATCTCTGTTCTGGTTTGTAACAGCTGATATTGAAAGTAAACTTGCACCAATGTCTAGGCAAAGTAGGCTAGTCAAAAATAACTTTCTTTGTGTACCCTGATATGATTTGTTCATATAAGCAGCATTTTTTGTTTTTATTAGGACAATGACCTGTATAAGTCAAAGGCATATTTATAATTCAAATGTATGTAACTAAAACAATATGTAGACGCAAAATAATATCAGTGGGCAAGCTTTATGTATCTGTTGTTTCTCTCTTGTGAACAGATATGAGTGGCCTAAATTGTTTTAATTTGTCATGGAAGAAACCAGTAAAAACCCATTACGTATTGTATTGTGCTCGCAAGCTGTGCTTTATCGTGTTTCATAGTTTTACATGTCTGTCTGAACTGCTTGCCTTGAAAAATAATGACACTTATATTTAAAAAAGTGGGAAATTGCTTAAATCTTTGTCAATGTCACGAAGGTGCAGTCGAGGTGGGCTGGAAATATGGGATATGCGCTTGCTGGAAGAGGAGGAGTATGACTGTGTAATTAAAGGCGAAAAAAAAATCTTCAGACTGATTTGTTAGGCTCCAGCAGACTAGAGGGTGTTACCGGCCCATATTATATCAAGTTTGAAAAGCAAACACATGATCAGAAATTAGGCGCCTTCAAGTTTTCTTATTGCACATGCTATATCGAATTAAAGATTTCTCTTTCAAACTCAACTCTCAGATACCGGCAGCTTTTTACTCCGCCACGGGTTCATCTCAAGCGCTGTGGATCCGTCTACATTCACTCCGTTTACAATCTTTTGTGGTCTTAAACAGCGGTGAGGATCGGTTAAATGCTAAGTGTGGGATCTCCAGTTGTTCTCTGGTGCCGGATAAGAGCGTGTTTTTTTGAATGAGGATATCAGGTCTTAGTCAAACGTGCACGGAGCAGCACGGGCTCTGAAGTATGAAGCGATAATATCAATCATCTGTGATACCCTTCAGGACTTTGAATAACAGCGCGATCTACGATGTATTCGCCGATTTGTCTCACACAGGTATATGACATATTTTTGAATTATCACTGTATAGGTAATCTCTGATACTTGTTTAATTACATTATTCACTGTGCTTTGATTAATTAAAAAAATGCTGCAGTTGCAGTTTATATGCGCATTTATTGTACACTTCCCTCTTGTCTTTTTAAGTATAGCCTATTAGTTCAGCAACTTCGATGTCGTGTCTTATTCGAGTCATTGAAACATATCTGCAACCTTTAAGCAACACTCATAAAAATAAAGATTCAAATTAGAACGAAGAAGCAGTTTCGAAGAACCTTTTTTTAAATCCAGTAAAGAACATTCACTCTACTTCTTAAGAAAACCATACTACGTACTGGTACTTTAAATTACCCCAAATCAGTACCCTAATCTGACAAAACTATAGGCTAATGTGCAAGAACTTTTTTTTTTTTTAAATATTCACAGAGCCATCAAACCAATTTACAGCGAGACATGGTTCTTTGTGTTTCTTTGAAGACACATTGAGGAACTATGAGTCCAGTCGATTTAAAATTTAAATTTAAAGCTGTTTTATTTAAAGTATCCAACGGACACTCAATTTAATGTAGGCACTAGATTGAGTAATGTGATACAGTGCGCTCATCACATAGGATAAGCTGTTTACTTTAACAATCTCTGAACAGACCAGTGTTCACTTAAAAAGTTGGTCTAATTTAATGTTGTTCGTAAATTACTATTTTGCTATAGAAATTAACGCGGCTGAACAAAGAAAGGATTTATGAGGTGAACAACAGGGAGATGTCTCAGTACTGTTAATCTCTACGCTATTTCAAACGCGAGGTTAGAACAGTAACTTTGAATTCACTTTTCGAGAGCTCCCTGTTTAGCCTCACCTTCAACCAAAGAAAACTTGCTTTAGTTTGAACTGGGAGCTCCTCTCACAGAGCGAATTAAGATTAAAACAATGATAAAGGTTGATTCAGCGGTTGGACAGAGTCCGCCGGCTTTGGCTGACACAATTTTACTGTTTATATTTTCCTTGGCATCAGAGAGTGATTGACTGAGATATGGTGAGTACAGAGGACCTCGACCCTGAGCAGCCCACAACCTCGTGTTACACTTTTAAAATGATTTTATAAGAACATTTCTTAACATGGTGATGTTAGACCAATTTGCATAACAATCTATTATGACAACAGATAAATGTTTTAATTTCCTATTACATTTACTATTATTTTAATATTACATAGTTGATATATGTGATCTAGTAAGGCCTCAGTAATGTATTTAGATGCGATATGACAAGAATAGTAGGCTAATGAAATAGTAGGCTAATGGCTTCTTTGCGGTCAAATAACATTTTTTTTCTTCTTGTCATTGCATTTATAGTAAAGTAAAACCAACTGAATTAAGATCCTTTTTTTTCTTTTTGTCTGTATTGTTATTTCACTGTGTTTAATTTCTGTTTAGTGCATAAAATAACAGATTATATCAGATTTACAACAGCTTTACACACACTGTGTGTGTATAAACTAACTAAAAAACTAGCTTTAAATAATCTGCCTGATGAGATGTGTTAGGATATTAGCACTTTTAATGTATTTGAGTTCTTATACATTCTAGGACTACACCAGATAGTGTGAAAACTCGCATTCTTTAGCGAGTTACATTTTTCTTCTGCAACACACATTATTGCACATTGTTTTGTGAAGGATTGCACATGCATTTCAAAGTTTTGTAGTTTGTTTGTATTTATACAGTGGTTGAGTGTGGGCTATGTGTGTGGGGCTGTCACTGAAATACAGACAGTGGTGTACTGGTTGTGGTTTCCCAAAGAACCGCCGCCTGCCTGCACACAGAACAATATGTGGTTTAACTCCTCTTAGATCCATTCACTGCAGTCCTTGTTCATATTTCAATGTGGCGGTGGAAAAATTACAGAGAAGTTTGCATGCATAAAGGTAGTCTTCTCTTTTTCATTTCGTCCAGATTCTTTCACACTTGCTTTCATTGTCTTTTTACCTCTTAAACCTTCTCGTACATTGATGAGAATTTACAATGTTTATTGATCTTTTGAATGCAAAAGAATAATTTTATTTTCTTACATTAAAAATTACAAAGGGGACCTTCAGAATGTGGTAGTATTTGTCTTTCAGTGTTGAGAAGTTATCCTGTTCTGTTTTATGTTTTAAAATATGATTGAAATTACTTGGTAATATTAAATCATTTTATTTTGATGAGGTGATGAGAAGATTATATGTGTGGAAAAAAATGAGCAAATGTTACTCAATCGTCTGTAAAATTGGCAACTGCATTTGCTCAGTTGGTAGTGTAAAGCTACATAACAAGTTGAGGCATATGAAGACAAAAAGCCTTACGCTGAATAAGACAAGTGTGAATTAGCTGTGCCGTTTGTTTGAGGAGTCAAGCCACTTTAGTTTTGGTTTGGCATTTTAATGCCACTCGTACCCAAACAGATATGAGGCCTGAAGAATGTGACTTTTGTGCCAAGGTGCCATTTTGATTGTCTATCTTGGTTTGATTTTAGAGGGCCTTGGAAAAATGTGGTACATTAATGCTAACAAATTAAGTGATTCCCAAGGACCGTGAACACCTCCTTGTAATAAAGAGTAAAAGCTGAAGATGTAAAATAGATTTCTTTTTCAGCCACTTTTTTTTTTTACTCTCCCATGTTTAGTTAAAAGCTATAACTAGTACTTCTGACCTTGGGTAAGTTTGTACTCGCATTTTAAACAAAAGCCATTTTCCTATTTGTCTTCATGTCTTTGTGGTGGATGATCGTGCCCTCAGCTGTCCTTGTCCAAGACTATCTATTCATTTTTCCAGGATTCTGAGAGGTTCTGCAGGGCTCTGTGGTAGGGGCTGTTTCAGGAATGCAGGGCGCTTTGATAAGAGATCTGGAAGTATGGGGGATGCATGCTCTCCTGTGCCAACACACGGACTGGTGCTTTGAGCATGGCAGGAGAAGGAGAGCGAGTGAGTGAGAGAAGGGGGTTAGAGAGAGAAAAGGGGAGTGAGTGATTGGTGATTCTGGAACTGTCTGCTCTACGCTGGCACGGTGCGGGCAGACGCAGTAAACAGTGGCATCCTTTTTCAGCGTGCCTTCGACACCTGCAGGCAGGCCAGCACTGCCTGCAATCGCAGTGGAGATGGTAGATGAACGTTTCATGTTGATGCTTTAAAATCTCATTTTATATAACTTTAGTGCTTAAAAGTTCTTTAATAGAAGGAAATGGAATGCTAGAGTTAGAAAAATACATTTGCAACTGGTATTTGTAACTGTAACTCTGTTTAATGCTTTTATGGGCCATTAAATGGTCGTTTGTATAACTTTTATCTACTTTTGCGTCTTAGAAATGATTTTTATCTGAAATTATTTCTACACCGCTTTTTTTCTCTTTTGTTTTTGGCTGCACGGGCTGTTGGCTAATTCAGACGGGAACCCATGCCAAAAGGTCACTTCTGCTCCTGCTCAATTTTTCTCTTTTTTCCCTCCCTCTGTCTTCTCAGGATGAGTTTCATCCCTTCATCGAGGCACTGCTCCCTCATGTCCGTGCCATAGCCTACACCTGGTTCAACCTGCAGGCGCGAAAGCGCAAGTACTTCAAAAAGCACGAAAAGCGGATGTCCAAGGATGAGGAACGGGCCGTGAAAGATGAGCTGCTCAGTGAGAAGCCTGAAATCAAACAGAAGTGGGCGTCCCGTCTCTTGGCCAAGCTGCGCAAGGACATCCGGCAGGAGTACCGGGAGGACTTTGTGCTCAGTGTAACGGGCAAGAAACACCCGTGCTGCGTTCTCTCCAACCCCGATCAGAAGGGCAAGATCCGCCGAATCGACTGCCTGAGGCAGGCTGATAAAGTGTGGCGGCTGGACCTGGTGATGGTCATCCTGTTTAAAGGTATTCCGCTGGAGAGCACAGATGGGGAGCGGCTGGTCAAGTCCCCGCACTGCACCAACCCGGCACTTTGCGTCCAGCCCCACCACATTACTGTCTCGGTGAAAGAGCTGGACTTGTTTCTGGCATACTACGTCCAGGACCAAGGTAAGTCTGATGAGAGGTTGGGAAATAACGTTTACTGAATTTAGGTACTCCTATTAACTAGCTGATTGAAGGAAGAGACAAAATAAAAAAAATGTAATTTCCAAGTGTCATGTATATAAGACTAAGAGCATACATTTCTTGTGTTACATCCAAGGACAAATTAGCAACAAATTAGCAAGGACAAATGCAAGAACAAATTTTACAAATTTGTTGCCATATAAAAGTGACAAAAGTTAGTCTAGCACGCGCTTGTAAGAATGTGCTAGAAACAAATATTTCAGCATAATTTATATAAACATATAAATTCCCCTCATTATATAAATATATGCTAAATATACATTTCCTAATGTGGAGAATTTCTGTAAATGGCACAATTCCACAATGTTCTAATATAAATCTTCTTTGTATTTTTAAAAATTCCTCCCTTGTTTGTTTTTATTTTTAAGTTCCCAGCTAGATTTGTTCTGATAATTTTCAGGTTATTTAACACTCTTCACATGCTTTCTCTTGTTTTGTTTGTACTTGTTTATTTTAGCAAAGTAAAGGTAAAAATCAGCACACTTACATGTACCTTCACAAATATTATTTTACCATGCACTTTTATCCAAAATGATTTAAAAATGAGGAATTACACAACTTAAACTATTCCTTTTATCTCCACTTAGTAAATTTCTGTTTGAAAATAAATTATTTTGACATCATCCATATTTTGTTATTTTAATGCTTTTGTGATTATCTGAATGTTTCCACAAAGAGTTGGTTTATCGTCAGGCATGGCACGTCCATTTTGTGAAACTGAAGTGCCAGGGTAAGCAGAAGGCAGAGTGGAGGGACAATAATGGTTGCCACTGGCACCATGGTTGGCATCAGAATCTCTTTTGTGTCTTTGTAAGATGGCGTGCATTCGCGTGTTGGCACTCACACGGCAACCTAAATCTCTCATATATGGCTCTTAATAAATCATACTCGCTACTCTTGTAATCTACATGTGTATATATATATATATATATATATATATATATATATGTATGTGTGTGTGTGTGTGTGTGTGTGTTAAAACTAATATTTTATAAAATGAGTAATTTGTATATATATTCTTCAATAGCTTAAATATGCTATAGCTTCAAATAATTTTACCTGTTTGTGTAACATAATCATTTGATGTTGCTGACTGAAGTTCTAAATGGTAAAGATATTTCTAACCTACTGAAGTAAATTAGTGTCAGCAAATGAATATTGGGTTCTATGTTATGGACTTACCATGGCATTGCGGCGTGTTTTGCCTCTAGTATCCAGCGCCCATCTCTAGACAATGCTCTCACATTGTGCCAGTGCACCCAGGGCAGCCATTTTGTTAGCGTTGTGCCAGGAGAGTGGTAGGGAGAGTGCCAGCGACTGAGGATTTGGTATCAAACCCTCTTTGTCTGCTTGCTGCATGCCTTTGATTCGTTAGTTGGCATCCGCAATGCAGTGGGCACGGAGGAAAGTTTCCTGATGGCAGCGGAATGGCCGTTGACATTATTCACTTTTATAAAATCCAGCAAAATAAAATCAAATGTAGAGCAAAAAGAAGTCTTTACCCACATCATAAGGGAAATTGTGGTTGTGGTCCTGGGATGTGAACTGAAAAAGTAAATTGTGTTCCGTGAATTTCATGTCTGTGCCAGCGAAGGGTCCTTAGTAAGGTGACTGCAAACCGTGTTCTATTACATCAACTGCTTTTTTCACAGTATAATTGTAAGAATTTTGACACTACAACACAACTACTGTTGTGTGTATACAATTTGTAATTGATTGTCTGTGCTGGCTTAAATTTTAAGGTGTTTTACCTGCTGCATCTGACATCTGTAGGGAGATCAAACAGTTTGCCTTGGTATTAGGCTTAGCAGACTCGCCAACGTTTGTAATAGCAACTTAGTAAATGCCCATCTGAATACACATTGAAAAGGTGGTTGAGAGGACAGGAATGAGGGGTGGCAGGCTTGTTGGTGGGCATCGTGCCATGCCCTGCTTCTGCACTTCACCAAGTCTGTCCATGCCATTGTGCCTGTGCCTCTATGCGCCGTTCAGCTCCACTGTCTTGTAAAATATTATAATATTATCAAGATCAGTTATTTTCTGTGAAAACAGCTCAGCAAAATTCACTTTCGATTAATTGCATTCCCAGTAAATGAGAAAGTAGTGAAGAGAAAATACTTTGAATCTGTTGTTGGTGATTGTCCTATTGAAACTTTTCAGCTAAAGTTGCTTGGACTATGCCAGCTATTACAACTCTCTGTTTCCACACTAGTCCCTGCAAGTCGAGTCTGTTTATGTGAAGTGATGCTCTTTTCACTCACAAATCAAGACTCTTATTTACCAGGCCACCTTTCAGGCTAGGAAAGATTGCTAATAATTTGTATTGTGTGATGATGATGTGTTTCATTAATGCACTTTTGTTTTTGCGTCTGCTGTGGTAGCCTTTTTATACTAGCACAGTGACTAGGCAGAAATAGATTTGGAAAGGAACAAGCCGGTTTATATCAAACAAGCATTTTTTATTTTAACCTAAGCTATTTATTTTCCATTCCATTCTGGAATGCGTTCAAAACCTTTATCTCAGTGTTTACATTATCCTGAACATATGACATTACACAAAACCTCAAAAATGCCAGTGTAAATTCAGTGCTGGTTCAAGCCTCTCATAAATATTTACATTGGTCTGGCAGTTGGTTTGCAAACACCTAGCTGTCCTTTTGTAAAGTAATTTAAGAAAATAAATTAACATTTAATGTGTAGATTTTACTTTTTCTTATAGTTCCAGTTATTAAACACCAAAAATAAATTGTCATGTTTTGTGCAGGCACAGCCAGCGTTACTTAACAACTAGAAGGTGTTACACAATCACGATAGTTCATTGTATCAATAACAGCGTGAAGGTGCTGCGATTTCCTGCCCCAAACTCCCCAATGTTTATTTTGGTCCCCTGTGAAGTAGTCAGTGTTTTATTGGCTGCTTTTCTGGTGTCGGGTGGATTATTTCTCATTTGTTCTAGCATGTTAAAGAGGTCTTGTTTTACGACTGCAGGACATAGCTTTTGCTCCTGGTGTCAAGACCTCGCTAAAGACACGGAAGGTGTCACGTGAAGTTTAATTGTGCACAACAGATCTTTGAAAACAAGGTGGCAGCCTGTGGCACGTGGGGGCAGGCCAGAGGGTCATTTCAGGGGGAACCTGGACCCCCAGCTTGCTCATGACATTTGGATGCCTGGGTCAGTGGAGCGGTTGCCAACTCCTTGAGAAGAGCTGGTCATTCATCAAACTCCCTCTCTCAACTTGCCAGAACCCCCAACACACAAATACACACACACACACACACACACACACACACCGAGTTCCCTATTGGGCCTTTATAAGCCGAGTGAGTGTGCTCTGTAGAAAAGCTGTTTGCGCCTAGTTTTCCAGCTGGCTGGGTATACAGCAGGGTCAGGACTAGTCACATGACCTAGAGGTTGTCACCCCTGTCAGTGACTAAGCTTGTGGTTTGTCCACTTTTCACTTTTTCTTGCTGTCTGTCTCCTCCTATCTAATTCACTTTGTCCCTGATGTCCACATACATGGAAAGTTAGTCCAGAATTATTCTTGAAACCACCATGCGATTTTTCTTCCTGATTAAGGGAACTAGAGAAAACTCTGATGGAGCGCTGGACGGTTTGTGTAATTTTATTGTGTAAGCGTAAGAGGTATTTTAGGGCTATGGAAAGATTTTAAATAAATCCAAAATACAGCACATTGGATTTGTGTGCATTACACAACCAGTGTAGTCCTATTACTGAATAAACGATTCTTATGAGTCTTTTTTTATATTGAGTCAGACACCCACAGTTTGCACCTAATTGTGAGTTCATGTGCTTGTTCATATGACAGTGTATAGTTAAAGATGCACATCCTAAATAATAGTTAATAAAAAATAAATGAGTAAAATATGTTAAAGCATTTTTGGTTGTTATATATATAGTAAGGACGATATTGACATGTATTGATGCCTTAAAAAGGTTGTTTGAAGTCTTTGTAAATTAAAAAAAAGTCTGTGTAAACACACCTTTTGTGAGAATTGTTTAAATGTGTTTTTATTGAAATTATCTTACAATTTGATCATGGAATTGCGTTTCCTTTTTTCATCCAAATGAAATTAACTAGAGCTGTTACAGTTACCATCACTATTCTTTTATTTATATATATATATATATATATATATATATATATATATATATATATATATATATATATATATATATCTTTTT